>NCKV01000070.1:0-29577 GCA_003675905.2 Leptotrombidium deliense
TTCATTTACTTCTTATTCTGATATATGTGATTGATATGTTGTTTCTATATTTCTCGTTAGCTGAAATAAGATTTTCAGTGAAAATGAAAAACGCGACGAAGAAAGAAAAAGAAATGAAGTAGATTTTCGACATAAAATCGAGTTCATTAATTGTGTCGAAATAATCCGCGAATAAGAAGAATAATAACGAATTTCAGAGCATATCTGCGTATGATCAAAGTCTTTCATTAAAAAGTAAAATATTTGATCTCATTTCATAGTGAAACTGAAGAAGAAAAGTTGACTGTTCAAACAAACTCCACTTCTTGTCCGTTCACTCGATTACAGCGGCGATCGTTGATTAAAAAGCGATTGAAATGACCGGCAAACAGCGAATTGGATGCTCTCTGTAAGTGATGAGTGCCGCCGAAGTAATTACGATAAATATTTGACTCGTGCCTTTCTTCTCTTCTGATATAGTTTATTATAAAGAAAGCGATTCCGAATGCGTACAACGACAACGCGATCACAACGAATATGAGTGCGTTCTTTTGATTATCGTTCGAAGACATCAAAGAAGCGATTCACTTTTTACGGCGTTTCACTCAATTTACGCTCCATTTCAATTACATTGCACAGTCAACTGATGTTCAACGTTCAAGCATTTAACAGCGATCACGAATAACAGCGTTTTGCCATCACATAACACAAAGCTATTGAATGCCTATTCAAACGACAATTGATTAGCGAATTTGCGACATTTGTAAAGAAGCGACATCGCTGCGAGCTATGATTCCTTTTCAAAGTACACTAAGATGACGGTGACAAAAAGAAAATACCTTTTAACCAAACTGTAAGATGAGCTCGATTGAAATGCAAGTCCACGTTTGAATGCAATCAAATTGCAAAAAGTGATGAAAAGGAAGTGAAAGCGAGGAACAAATATTGAAGCACAGAAACAATGATTTGATTTGAAAGTAACTTTGTACCGAAGCGAAAAATGAAGTGAACTGCGAATGCAAACAGAAGTGACAAAGCAATATTCGATGATTATTGTGATCAGAGAAACGTGTTGCACAACAACAAAAGCAGCGATGTTTCGGCACTAGTCACTTGGTCGCAACTGATGAGTGTTGCACGGATATGTGAGCGCGAATAATCTAGAGGCACACTGCGATCGCAGGCACTGCATTCGGCGCAGAGGAACACTCCGAGTGATGCACTCGCACATAGACTGTACACGCCGTGTGTTTCCATAGAAATATCGATATCAATTGTTGGTGATTCCGGTGTTTCCATCTCAACATTACTTTTTTATCGCACTTTCCGATTTTTCTTTCTTAACTTTTTTAATTAAAGAAAAAGTTTTACACTATTATCTGCCGTGAATTGTCTTCTGATGCTCTCTGCTCAATTGAAGCACATTCAATGGAAAGTGAACAAAGTAAAAAGCAAAATGAAGAAGTGATAAGTGAACGTGTGCGACTATCATTTCGTGCACGAATAACTTTTTCTGTCAAACACTGAGTATCACTCTTAAACGAATTAAACAACGAATTACACACAAAACACCATTAATTTTGATTACCTTTCCGATGGTCACTGTTCACTATTGCAATGCAATTGCAGTTCGCCATTCACTCGAAACAATGAGCGACTTTTAGTGTCTCTTTAATGATGTGAATCGCGATGTCAACGAATCACGTCCAACAAATTGTCTTCGCTTTATCTCATTTTCTGCGATTTTCTCTGTGCGACGACTATGTATTAAAAAGAAATACATTCAATGTACCATTTAAGCGAATGACTGTTATATATCATAAAAGCGTATTACTTTTTATGGGTTTCATGTTGAAACAGACATTAATAAAATTTCTTTATTAAATCGTTGTTAATGGTAGCACATAATTTCATTTAGCGAAATTTCATTTTTGCTTCTCTAACATGCTTTACTTTAAAACATCGCAGAGAAGCAAAAAATACTAAATTAGCCATTTAAAGCGATGTGTTTGTCTGTTTGAAATTGAGTTTTGAGAATCGATATTTGAAAAAAGTATCATCCAATGTCTCATCTGTAATGCACTGCGAACGCATTGCTTTGAATATAAACATGCGAGTCAACTGAAAATTGCCTGTTTAACTATTGATTTTAAGTCGACAGATCAGCAGTGATACCATTTTTCTCATCTTTCGCCAGAAAATGTGTTCCTCACTGTTTGCAAAGCGCTCAAATTTCTATGAAGTGAATTCGCGCAATACTTTACTTCACTTTACTATGTTATTTTCACAAATCAAACAAACATTGAACGCATCAAGATAAAAGCGTGTCGCAAACCTACGTGTGTATACATCAGTGTTCGACAACAAAGCGAATACAATTCGTTTTTATATCGGCTTTCTTTTCAAATTCAATTTCATTTTCGATAAACATTTCTTGCGTATTTATGTGAAAAGAAAGAAAAGAAGTTTCAGTTTTTTGTTATGAATCGTTTCGCAATCATTCATTGGTCTTCAAACGACAATGAAATGTGTGTACAATAAAAAATGGTCTATTTTTGTCTTTCCATTCGATTTGGAAATTCGGAAATAAATTCACGCGAAAAAACGATCTGGTCTTCTTTCACATCAGAACACACATTTTCGAGAACGTGAATTGAAATACACAAATGTCTTAAAGAAGCTTTCCGCAGCGATTTGCATATTTCAATTCTGATTCGTTTCATTTTTATTTACCTTCTTCAATTTTAATATTCAAATATTGTTATCTCAAAAAATTGCGATCTTTCAAATCTTTCAGTTTTTTGGTGCGCAAAAAATATCGCAACATTTTAGCGCAACATCGCACAAGAATAAAATCTCAAGAGAATTTTTCTAAAGATTAGTTTTGTACATCTATTTTCAACTAGAATTGCCATGCAGTATTCATCCATAAACCTTACATTCACTAATCTATGAATAATTGAATAATAATTGCGCTGTTTCTGAACAACAGATTGCTCAATTATTGAGTACTTTAGTTCCCAAGTGGTTTACATTGGCAATAACATTATTATATTATATTGCGTAATAATAAGTCAAGAGTGTTTTTGAGAAATTAATAACCAATTTCGAGGTTATGATTATTAGTGAAACTTTGTATACATTACTTTATATTTGCGTAACGAGAATAGAACCGAAAAGGTAAACAGACTAAAATTATCATGTTAAACTGCGACTCCATCTTGCGAACAAAAAATCAGTTTTTTATTGAAAAGTTTCGCGAAGGAAAAGTTCAACGCATTTATATTTTTATGAGCACATCAAACAAACATTGAGTGTTTTTGATGAAAATGAGCAGTTTTAATTAAAGTCGCAAGAGTTTACATTTTCTAGCCTCCAAGAAACGTTCATTTCTAATTAAACACATCTTCTACAGTTTATTAAGGATTTACTTTCCTGTGTATGAAATATTCATGCAGCTACTTTTGACACATTAATTAACTTCGTGAATTGAAGTAAAGTAATCATTGATGTAAACAGTGTTCCGAATTCGAGTTGAAGCATAATTATTGCCTTCTTTTTTAGGGTAAATTTCGTGTTCTTTACGTTTCGTGGCAAACAAACATCGATGCAATCCTAATGAAGCGTTTGACGAGAACGAACGCAGTGCTTTTAACCTTCACCAATTTTAGTTGACCAGAAGTGACCAAAGAAATGAAGCATCGCTTATTGACTTTCAGCTACTGTGTGTGTTGTGTGTGTGTTTGCTTTAACTGAACGTTGATTGAAAAAGTAGAAAAGGAAAGCAGAAGCTAATTGAGAAATGGAATTCCTTCAATTAATCGCAATTGCTGAGTTCAGGAACTTCTTGTATATGTGTTTCGTGTGTTTTCGTTAATTTAATTTATTCTAAAGCAAATATTTTTCCATTTCATTGTTCTAATTGTGAATAATCTCGGAAAATGTTAATAAGAGAATGAACATTTGGACGCTTTTCTCTTGCAACATTTGTTTCAAAAACAAATAAGAGCTTATTTTCTTTGGAATATTTGCTCGTAAATCTTGCGAATAAATTGAGTGCGAATAGAAAACTCAGTTCCGTATGCTTAAGATTTACGTTCGTATCGCTGAATTCGAAAATATTTGATTACACAATGATTCGCAAATTCTTAGTGAGTGAGAAAATTACCACATGTTTCAATGAGTTACTATCGTGTGTTTTTTTTTGTTTTTCACTTCTTCAATTTTGAAAATGAAGAAAGTGTTGTTATTATTCGTTTCGAGTTTGAGATCACATTTCTAGCGATCATTCAATCAATTATTTAGCAGCAACTGTTTGCTTTCGAAATGTTTGTCACAGAAATGTGACTGTAATTTACACTGAAACGGATGTGACGATGATTATTCACGGTCGTCACGTATTCGGTTTCGCTTTTCGAATTCATTTCTCGAATACGTTTCTCTTCTCAACTTTTTTAATACTTTACTTTTCAATAATTTTGTTTGCAAGCAAACACATTCGCGTATACACATCAATATATCATAATTTTTATTTTGTTAACAAAATAAACTATTTTTAAACGTGATCACATGCAAACAGTGTAAAAGTAAATGTTTTGCCTGCATTTATTTGTTCAGAACAATGATTTAAAGTAATGTTTACACTTTAATTTTAATCTTTGCATTTCGTATTTTTGTGCACGCAAATTTAATCAGCCATGTTTACAGCAAAACAATATTCAATGTGAACTGAACTGACGCGAATTCTGGAAAAGTAATTTCAAGAAACAGCTGTAAAAATAGAACTAGAAAAACATTGATGAATATTTAATTCGTGAACTTCAATTACCGAAATGAACACGATTCTTGAAATCCCAACGGAACAGATAATTTAGAAATGAGAAACCCTTTCAATTAAGGGCAACCTTGCAACTAAGGACAGTATTGACAATGTTTCGTGAAATAAATCACTGCAAATGATATTCGCTCACGAATACATGTAAAGGACAATTATTATTGTCTCTGCGAAGTGACCCTCGCATCTAGGTTACAATGTAAATGGTTTCTCTGACAGAACGAAATGCGTTCGCTTTTTTAGATAGTGTCAACGATACTGAAAAAGTTGTCGTAATTAATCGACGAAAAAAGCAGAAAATGTAAAAAATGTGAAAAGAACAGATACGCAACTCGTTGACGTATTTATTTATCTTCAACGATTTGACAGAGGAATCAATTTCACCGCAATGTCAACTCACATACATGCAATGCAATCGCAGTGATGATGTGAACATTTTTGTAACTGCTTTTTTGTGGTTTTAAATAGACGTAATACGTTACTTGAACAATAATGATACTGCGATTCGTGAATGTGGGCACCTTGAGTACATATCATTATTAAAATGTAAAGAACCAAGTTTTGTTATCCGCAGCGAAGGACTTCGCTCATTTCGAAGGTCTCAAGACTGTTTTCGTTTTAAAGTGTCATTCAGAGTCAAAAATTTCACTGCGAATGACTTTTCAAAGTCAATCTCGTTATTTTAATTAATAAAAGCAAAATTATTTAAATTGTTTCGAGCAATTAACGCGTTCTTGTTCACTGATAAACAACAATGTTGACATTTTAAGCGAACATTTCACTCTTGTCGCTTCTCCTTGTATTACATAAAAAATAAAAACTTTAGAAAAGATTCGTAAGAAAACCTTGTCTTGTAAATTAATATGTTACTTGTTTTCATAATTCAATACTGCTTTTCAAATTGTCGCATTAATTTACAAAACTTTCTACGAAACGTTGTTTTTTATTCAACTGCAAATTTGAATTTTACAAAGTTGTTGTGTAACCAAAATTGTGTGCATGAATAATCGTCGATTTTTTTAAATTACATATGTACATAAATTATGTATTCAATTCAGGGTTTTTCGGATGATTGCGAATGAAGAAGATAGCAACAAGAGATTCACTTCATATGCTCAGAAATGAAATTAATTTGTTCATTAATTAACGAATAAACAAACAAATTTGTGAAAAGCAGTGAAAGTAAATTTATTTATTATGATTTTAATTTCCGTTATTCACTGATTGAAATTCTTGCTGCAAATATGAAACATAAAATAAACAAAACACAATTTAACGGTTAATTCAATTCGCGTAACAATTAACTGTAAACTCAATCGATTGAGCGCAACAAACAGAAACGGTTTCTATTTTCCGGATTGCGATTTTTCTCGCATTTCACGTACAAAATGGTTTCAAAATGAAGCGAAGTTGCTCGTAAACTTATTTTGACACGTTTTTCAACGCCTGCAGCTATATTTTTGTCGATCACTTTTAATATTTCCACGTTTCAAGTGTTTCAATGAGAGAAGAACACATTTTCACTGCTCTTTTCGTCACTGGTTGCAATTCATTGCATTTCTGATTTGGAATGCATGTAAAGCCAGCAAAACGTGAAGTGCTTCTTTTTTAATTCATGCTGTACTTTGCGCAACTCTTGGGCACAAAGTTTGCTATTTTGAATTCACACGCAATTTATCTGAACAGAACGTGATCAGTGGATCATTGTTTGTGATTCGTGCGATGCATTCGAAAAGTATTACTTTGTACAACAACACAGTGAACTAAACGATGTACGCTTGTCAGTTGTGTGCTTCTTGCATTCGATTATTTGTTGATAGAAAGTGTATTTATACTTTGATACACGTTCGCAGTGCGATTCGAAAGGCGTCATGTTTTCTAATTGTGTTCTATTCTATCAGTGCGCTCTAAACTCAATTGATTCGTGATTATTCAGGTTAACTGCAATCTACAATTTCTCGCTATTGTTTTTCGTTACTTCACTTCTCGACGCTTTTTTATTCAACGTTATTTCCAATTTTGCGCTGTTCGAGTTAATAACGCAATGCTTTTTAAAATTTAATTTCGAAACGTTTGCTGTTTGTGTGCAACGAAAGCGAAAAAACAACGAATTGCGATTGCAAATGTTCGCGTTCGCAGCAGCCATTCGTTTCATTCATTTTTAATTTATGAGAAATCAAGAGTGAATTGTGAATTCGGTTCCGAGTTGAATTTAAATTAGTGTACTTTATTGAATTCGCCAGAAATTTAATCAAATTTTCAAATTTAATTCGACTGCCGAAGCGAAAGGTTTGTATATTGAATGTTGTTTACTTTGCTTTCTTCGCTGAAATGTGAAATACATTATATCACGAGTCACAATGAAACTTCATTAAATACTTTCTGTGAGATCAATTTTTACTGACTGTAATGACTGTAATTTAATGTTTTTTTTTGCTTCATTAAAAATTGATGACAACAGCTTTGCTTTTCTCTGGCAAATTGCGAACGCAAAATAATAAACGCGCACTTTTCACGTATTTTTCATGAAAGCGATTGTTTCGTCGAATTCAAGGAAATCGTCAAAATAGGTAACAAATTACTACGATTCAAGGATTTGTTTGTTTGTGTTCTTCTGCCGAACGATTCACTCACAAAATGCATCCGCGTAAAATGCATACATTTTAAGCTAACTTTTATCGTTTTTTTTTTGCTGTTTCAAATTTTCGCATTTCATTTCATTTCATTTTGGTGTTGAAAATATATAATTAATGTGCAGAAAAAAAGAAGCAAACGAGATCACAGTAATAATGAATTGTTGTTGTGTTGTGTTGTATTGGTGCACTGCTGAAAACGAGAATTGGAGCATTTTAACTGGCATTTCGAAGCAATTGGAACAGTTGATTCGAGTTTTTGAAGTGCTTCACTATTTACGTGAACAATGCTTGACTGTGCAGCGTTCAGCATTCAGCATTCAAAGTTATCTCAGTTCGCAGACAATAACAGATACGTTATATCACACGCACGCATTTAAAAGACATTGAAAGCAAACACAATTTGCTCAGCGTTTCCTTCAAAGATTATGAACATGAATGTGAAAACATTGATGTATTTACATTATATGCAAATCAAAGAACGGTTATCGCCAAAACAAAAGTGAACGCGATGCGAAAAGCACTTTTGCACCAGTTTTGTCGTTAAGCGCTGTTCAAACAGCTGATTTTGGAAATATTATTATTTTGATTTATTGTTTATGATAATTCAAGTGACGTTTTAATTGTGCGAATGGTACCGTTTCCTGTGTTCAGGTTTTTCATTTGATTCTGAAATGCGAAATATAAACAAACGAACTATTTATCGCTAAAAATACATCATCGCTGGTGAACTTTTCAAACAATCTCATTGAGTCAAATGTTTTGATTGTACAATCGAAGAAGCAATACGATACAAATTGTGAGCAATAAAATAATCTATGAATTAGTGTAATACACGAATGATTAGGACAGATAAGTGCCTCTTTTCACTGACATTGCAAATATTAGATAATTTAGAAGCGAAGAATGCATCACGAATGCATTTAATCGGTTAAATTTTGGCAGCACGTTTAACAGACGTTTATTCGCCGCTTTATTGATTGAATAAAACTGCGAACAAACTGTGAATATGAAGCGAACTGGTGCACTTCACAGTGGTAATCATCATTCTCACGTAACGTTAAATGTTGCCATTTGCATTCAATGCGAGCACTTCGTTGAATTTATTGCATTAATAAATATATCCACTTGCTTCGTTAATGAATGCACAAATGTCAATGCGATCGCAATTATTATTAAATGTTTGTTAGCGAGAATTGAAATGAAGCAAATTTTAAATAAAGCAACTTATCCTCGTGATGCTAAAACCATGTTTTTTAATGCCTTTCGGTTTGAGGCAACATTCGTTTAAAAATAAGTTTCTGCGAAAAGTTTCACATCTTTTTCTAATCGTATTTTCGTGCACTATGCGAATTGAGTATCAATTTTTAATTATTAATTAAGCAAACAGCGCAGCGAGTGTGTCTTCAATGACAAACTTGTTTTTTGCTCTTTGCAAAGTATTTGCGTAACTTAATTAATTAAACAAAATAATTAATAATTTTTTTAAAAAACAAAAAACAAAAACGTTGCGCAAACAGAGGAAACTGGAAGGATTCAATGGTCTGATTGTTCAATGAACGCAGAGAATGTTTTGACTTGAATCCAAATTTAGCCATAAAAGCTGTCGACAATTGCAATTAAAGTGTAAGAGATTTTTGCACTTTCATTTTATTTCACAAATAATACAGAAATGAAGAAAACAGTCGAACGAACTGCGTATTACACAAGCGTTCTATTCAAAAAGTAAACTCTGTTTGCCTCTTCTGATTAAACATTATTTTCGGGTTATTTACCCTCTGGATGCACTGACAACCAAACTCTGAGAATTCACTGCTTTTATACGCTTCGAATCGATACATCGCATTCACTGAATTCGCTGCAATTGCAACGAACGCACGTATCACAGTCATTCTCGACGCACTTTCATTTCAATTAAAAAGTGTATTCAACGAACGAAAGAAACGAAACGTTGCTTCGCTGCGAGTCGACTATCAATTTTTGTTATTTTTTGAAGTGTTTTTGAAAACAGTAAACAGTTTGGCGAACGTGTGCGAAGCAGTGATGAGGATGAAATCAATGCAAGATGTTGTGAGTGCATCAAATTGCGACTCCACGTTTTGCAAGTTGCTAAAGTAAGTGAAAACAGTGAGAAATGTGTAAACAAGAAATGAATGCGAAAAATGTGAGCATTGAAATAAAGGACACCAAGAAGAGTCGTTGAGTCGTTGAATCGTAAGGTTTTTTACCGTTTCGAAGCGTGCAGTGTTCGCAATGTTTTCGCAGCGTTTCACTGATATTTTTCGGAGCAATAATATTCGAAACGAAAAAAGACAGAATCGAAAAGTGCAGCGAAATGCAGTGCTGTGCTCGCAGTCACTGAGGATTGGTTGTTTCGCTGTTGTCAAGGCTTTGTTTCCATTCACTGTTTCGCTGCCAGATTTTCGCTGTTCGACCAAAACTCACACATCGCTCGTCGCTCGCGAACAGTTCGCGAACGAAATGAACGCGATTTGCGTTCAGCGAATTTATTGCATGTTTACATGTTTACGCTGACGCTTTTCGAAATGGCTGTTCGATCATGTTTTGTGTGTGCTGCGAAACTAGCGACGAAAATACTGTAAATAACGTTATTAACGTGTTTCTCTGTTTATTCTGTGAAGCGAACGCACAATGAGTGAAACGACCGAGAAATGTGCGAACAATACTGCGGCCAGCAGTGGCAGCGCACACACGATCGCGTGTCGGCCAATTTCGGAGGCTTCTTCAGTCACAGAACTCTCCTCGTCAAACAGTAGTCTATTGAGTGACCCTAACTCTCCAATGTGTAAAATTTGTCACATGAACGCTAAGGACGGCGACCCGCTCATTTCTCCGTGCAGATGTGCGGGAACCATGCAATTCATTCATTGCGGGTGTCTTATGGTAATTACAAAAACAGCTGACCTCTGTTTGCCTGCAGGCATTCACTGGTCCATTCTTGTGTTTCCTTGTTTCTCAATCTCTATATTCTCAGCGATGGTCCGAAATTTCGAGCAAAAAGTCGAGAAAACCGTTGAGTTGCGAATTGTGCCAGTATCAGTATCATTGGCATAAAAAGTTTAAGGTAAATGTCGGCTAAATATATTGTGAAACTATTACGCTTTCGAATGTGACTTTTCACTAATCATTATTCACTTGATTTACGCTCCAAAATCGTTTAAAGAAATTATTAAATTCGGGGAAATTGAACGGGAAAGTCGACCGTGTTTTTCATTTTTTTTTTGCGTCTCTTTCAGTGTTGTTTATTACAAGTATTTAAATGTACATGTAATAAGTACAGTAATTATTCCGTTTGCAGTTCTCTGCATTTCCTGCTAAGAACTTCAACGGTTCTCTACTGCAAACAACATGTTTACGACATTCAATGAACATTTTCTTAATGATTCACAAAAATAAAGACATTTGATGCCATTGATTCGTTTACGTATCTCAAAATTCACAAAACATTCTTGATTCTATTTCACAACAAAAGTTAGTTGTAATGAAATACACGATGTAGAGAAAAACAGTTCGTTCATTAGATAGATCGTCATCGTTGTAAAATGAAACAATCGAGTTAGTAAACAACAAGGAAATTGGAGATGCGTTAAATTAATAAACATGAAACTGTATGTGTATTCATTTTCGAATATGTCGAATATTTGAAACATGGAATATGAATAAAAATGAGTGAATTTTATTTATGAACTGCATTGAAAACGTTTAATTTGACAGACATTTGTGTTATTGCAGCAAATCAAAGAATGAACAGTGAACACGAATCAATCACTGAATCGCAGATAAATAATTGCGTGCTTTTATGATCAGTGATCACTGTTTTTGTTCTTCTTTATTGCAATTTCGTGAAATGGAAGAAAAAGCGCCTGTTTTGAAAGAGAACAGCGATCGTTGACCAGAAAAGCGGTCGACGCCAGTGAATGTCACATTCGGAAACGACTTGTTCGACACAAATAAACAAATGACGATTTGTTAAAAAAACATTAATTTGAAATTCGGTTATTTAGGTGCGTCACTGGCAGTTTCCACACTGTTCGCGACGAGACAAAATACTTCACGTAATATTCTTCCTGTCGGTGGCAGTGATGATTGCGTGTGCGGCAATTACAGTAATGTGTTTCAAACACGACCGCGGCCATCGAATTGATCCTCACAGAACTGAATTAACCGAATCTGAGATCGTTACACTAATATGTGGAGTTCTATTCTTTCTGGCATTTTTCACAGCGATGTACGTGGAAGTGAAGTCTAGAAACACTCTTTACAAGCTTCTCGTGAAATTCATTTATTTGAATCAACAGTGGTACATTGATGAATATGAGAAAAAAGAGAACTCTCCAGTCGAAGTTTGAGATCAACACGCTATTTATGCACAATAATTGAAGAAACTGAATTTGGCAGCCAATTCCAATCGCCGTTTAATCGTGTATCAATGAGCACACAATTTAAATAATCACCGATCGCAACGCAGAGAAAACAATTCGCCTTTTTCGCCTCTTTTTATTCGGAACGCTGTTTTACTCGCGACTCATTCTCGAATCGAAGTCATTTATTAACCAAAAACTCAGATTTTCGCCTTCGCATATAAAGTGCTTCTTTACGACTTTAATTCGTCTTCTCGTTTAATTCTCTTTTTGTTATCAACATTTCACATTCGTTGTGCAAATAAAACGAACGGCAACAACGTTTGCGAAGCTTTTCATATCATCATTCGAAGCCTGATGAAACACTGGTCGCCTGACTGCAGTTCATTAAATGAGAAAACGCTTTTAAAGTCAACGAAACGCGAACACGATTCGTGTAAAATTCGTGGACTGAAATTCACTCCCTTTCCTCTCTCAAATAACGGTCGACAACCGAAGACTATCTATCGATTAAACCATTACAATCAACATTGCAATCATTCAATCATTTATGATTAACCATTATTTACCATTTTTGTAAGTTTTAATTATTAGTAAAAAAGTATTCGTTAAACATTTTTAAATGGAAGACTCAATTATTTCTGTGATTAGTGCGCGCGTAATTAGCAGTCGTATTATCAAGTAACTGTTATTGGTTTGTTAGTTAATTTTAATTTCTGTTATCTTAGAATCGTACAAATTCTGAAAGCGACAAAATCAAGCAAGCGATTAATTAACAATTGCTCAGTGTTAAGGTTGTGACACTAAAATACTGCAGCCTACGGTCAAAACAATGAGAAACTTTTATTTGCAATGTAAGAGCTCAGAATGTGACGTCCGAAGTAGAAGTAACAAGAAAACCAATGTTTAGAGCTTCCAAGCTTGTCTCATCATCAAGTCGAAATACATATCCTCGTCGATTGAAGCACTTACGCCAGCATAATAATCAAGAAATTCTTCCTTCGTCAACTATGGAACAAGATATTTAGTTATAAAATCAAGTGAAACGTACTGCAGTAGTACTTACAATTCCGTCAACAGAACCGTTCTGTTCGAACTTCG
This sequence comes from Leptotrombidium deliense, assembly GCA_003675905.2. Taxonomy (NCBI): domain Eukaryota; kingdom Metazoa; phylum Arthropoda; class Arachnida; order Trombidiformes; family Trombiculidae; genus Leptotrombidium; species Leptotrombidium deliense. Next base: position 12,930 of record NCKV01000070.1, read on the forward strand.
CCAGAAAAGCAGTTAATAGTTCCGATTCGGTCTTTGTGCCGTTTTGGAACTCTGGATGACTTCTAACGTTAAATACTCCCTTCAAATCTTCCAAAGTAACTTTTCCATCGCCAGTCTTGTCCATTTTATTAAAAGCTAACTCAATCAAACGAATTCGAGTTTGGTTCATTGGAGGCTGTCGAGAAAGTAACATTTGTCATTACTATCAACCATTAACGATTTCACTAAGCACCAAAAATATGGTTCACGAATGTCGAGTTCACGATCATACGTGACGTGATTTACAGAGTTCTTTGCTGTCAGGTGGAATTACATTCATTTTCCTTTCTTTGTTCAGTAAATTCGAACAGTGCGATGAACTTTCATTGTAAAAATAAGCCTTCTGATTACATCACGATTTCCTTTCGATTGAAACTCAAAGTGAACAAAGAACGATTAATGTCAAATGATAATTGGGAAATTACGCATAAGTGACAACGACATAAGTTCGGACTAAAAATTTTGTAAACTGATTTAAAATGAGTGACAATATTTATAATGGAAATAGAAAGCAGCACATTACTAACAATCTGGAAGAGGTTATTTGCTCGTAATGAAACAAACTGAAATTTTCGGAGGACATTTTTGGATCGAAGAACATGTAAATCTTCTAATAAAGTCTTCTAATAACAAGACATACATTCAGGAATAAATCACTCACTACCTGTTATCTTCAGTTCTTCAACGTAAATTCTGATATTTGGGGAATATGAGATTTGCTCAAGAAAAACAAGCTTAAAATTTGGATCAAAACGCAACATTAGTTGCAAAACTTTACAATCCCAACCAAATAATGTTCCAACTTTGTGCAGAAAACATGTCAACATCTCTTTTCAAATGAATTTTAGATGTGGATAAAATTATTCTGTTCACGACTGTATATTTATCTAAATGTCAAACTGAAACTAAAAAATTTTTAAACTTGAACATGATTTTTGTGTGCAGTGAACATAAAATCAATTTTCCAAATCAAATTCAAACATAAAAAGTTATAAACAATTTTCTTGCAATAAAAAGTGCGAACATGTTTTCGTGACAATCTCAATTTTTACAAAAATACATACCCTAATAGCGCGCAAAAACTCGTCATATTTGATGGTTCCCGAACCATCCTTATCAAAAGTATTGAACAAATCGGCCATCTCTTGTGAATTTAAATTTAAGCCAGTGTCACGAACACCATTCGTGAATTCTTCGAGAGTCAAGTCACCGCTTTGATTATCATCCATGCGGCGGAATATTCTGTGAAGGGTGAAGGTTACAGTTATGTTCACTGATTTTTATTTTGGTTGCATCAAAGCACGTATAACAAGCAGATTTGGAAAGAGAAATGTTAGTATTTTATTTAATTTCCACGTAAAATAGATTTAGTGTCATTGAAAAAAGCGGATTGGACCAAAGCTGTTTACCACATTCATTCAACACACTTTCAACTTTAAACTCATGTTTCACAATCTGAACTATTTGATGTACAAGTTACACTCACGCAACATTGAAATGATCCGAATGTCCGTGCTTCACAAATAATTTAAAACACGAAATGTGATATTTGGTTGAGTTGTTGAAACACTAAAACAATCAATATATTGTATCGTTTACACATCGTCGGCAGTGAAATGAGACACTTGTTCAATGCATAAAAGTGAATAATATCGCAAATAGACGACTATTAATAACTTCATTTGCAACAGCGGAAATAAACAACTATTTCCAACGAATGCAAATATCGAACAGTGAATTTCTAAGAATTGTAACCTTCAACGTTGAAAACTTTTGCATACTCCGTTTTGTACCCTCATTTCGGACTTCACTGTTGTACACCTCTATTTTGCAGACATTGAGATCCGGCTTTACCAGCGCGACAGAAACAGCATTTCAACTCATTTTATAAGTATTTCCGTGCATTTGCATTCACAGCAAAATAAAGTATTTTGCAAACATTAATCGTAGGGAAAGTAAACATTTCCGTCTCAAATCTGTGCTGATAATTTTTTACGTTGCTTTCACAGAAAATATTTCAACAAAACGTTTGCTGTTTGCCGGCAACAAATGCAACGTGCGAATTCCGTTCGATTTCAACGACAGAAGAGGTGAAATACAATAAAATGTAAAAAATGAAAATGTCGATTGTCAACAGGTATCAAAGCAACAGAAAAATTTTTTCAACAGTTAACTAATGCAGCCTTTAATTGTGTCATTGAAATGAGACAAACAAACATCTGCCGGTAATTCCCAATTAAAACAAATTCGCTGTGTAAATGCAAACACTCGACTTTCTGTTAGTTTAAAAACACGAGACATACGCTCACTTACACTAGTTTCACAGAGAAATGAAGACACACCCGAACAAAGTTCGATACTTACTTTCCCATTCCAAGGATACCAGTGGAACCGCGCTGTAGACACATTAATCGTAGCTTCTCGATAGGGTCTTTCGCAGTAGACAACTGTCGGGTCGCTTTCTCGACCATCAATTGCTCATTTCGCGTTTGTGCGGATTGCGGTCGAACGGGCATTTCTGCAATAAAACAATGACTGTTAAAAAAGAATTCCTTGTAAATGAGATAAACTGAAAGTGCTTGTCACTCACTCCTGAAATCAAACGTGCACTAAAACTGAACAAATGAAAGTAGTGTGAAAAGAGAAATGTTCGAAGCGTGTTTCTCTCGTCGTTTAACAGTCGACAGTCAAAAGCATAAAACGTGTCCTTCGGTTTCACAGCGACTCAAAACGAAACGCAGACTCTTCTTCGTAACCAGTGTTTAAACGTGAACGTTTAGCAGTTTGTTTGCCGCAAGTACAATTCGCTCACAAGAGAGATTCACAAGAAACCTGTTCTCCTGGAATTAACTTTAAAGAAACGGAGTTTTACAGCTGCTTTTTCTTCTGCAGTATTTATTGCAACGAAAATTTACGGTCAACAATCGATTCATCGAAATATCGAATCAAGAAGCCACGCCTCGTTCGCCGTGTGTCGATTGAATGAAGTTTGCATTCATTTCGCCGCGCAATTTACAATCGAATAATTACAATTGTAATCCAACATTATTGGTGTGCATCGCAGTACTTTTTTATCAATTAGAGATCAGAACATCATTATGCCACTGCGTGAATGTTCTAATTTTGAAAATATTTAATATGGACCGAAATTTGAGTCACTATTCCTTCAACTGTCAATATTGTAGTTTCATTGTTATTGTGGACAAAAACTGAATGCGAATTTTATGTCAGTAGTCACAGTTGCTAACTTTATTTCACTGTTTTTATTGCGTTTCTGTTTTTAATGAGAATTGAAATTTAAGATAGAAAGAATGTGTATGTGTGATATCATCATATAAAAATACATAAATTTACAGTTTGATTCCAGTTTAGATTATATTGCAACCAAAAGTGTGTGTGCAAAAGTGATGTGCAAAAAATTAGTGATGCTGCGACTGTCCGCAAATAGCGATTTCATTGAAGCGAATTTAATTGAAATACTGTTCATTTAAAAACCGTTACGAATTAAACGAAAAGCATTTCAATTGAAATTGATTCGTCATTTTGAACAGTGAATCGAAAACTTTATTTCCCAACTTTCCGAACTTCGCTTATTCAATATAAAATACAAATACTGTTGACTCACTCAGTTTTCACATTTTTGCTCGATGCATTTAAAATGAAAATTTCTCATCACTGCAAACAGTCTGAAAGATGGATAAGATGCAAAGTTTATCAGAGCAAAGAATACAATAAAAAATTTCAATTTTTGATCTTTGAGTAAAATGCGGAACAAATATAAATTTAATTTATGAGCCGCTTTTGTGCCAAGTGATAAAAAGTTGTAATTATTCGCGATAAAGTCTCGTAAATCATTCAACTTGTATCACAACAAAAAATGCAGCTGATTGTGAGTGAATGAAGTGTGTGACACTTGCAACTCAATTGAATCGAAGTGATTGCAAGTAGTATTAATCATCGGTTGCGTTGCATAAACACTTTCGTAAACATTCAACGCAGACAAGCAAACACAAACATGACCGCTTATTACATGTACATTGTACACGCAAATGTATTGTACAACAACTGGATAGCTTTAACGAATTGTAAACCATTTTTATTTACGAAAATAAAAATGAAACAGAACATCGTTTCCATGCAAAGTTTACACAATATGAATAATAACAGCGAAGTTCTATTTATGCAATATTTGAATGCAGCACAAAGTATTCATTTGTGAAATGAAATCAGAACTGTTTTCCTATTCGATTTAATTTTAAAAACAATAATGATTTAAAATATTGGAGAGAATAATTAAGCAAGACAAATATTTTTAATCAAGGCAAGGATGCGATGTCGACTACAATCACCACAGATTACTCAGAGAAGCAACAATGCAATGTGCTGCAAAATAAGCAAAAGACTGGATGCAATTAATTACAACGACGTTGATGTTTTGATGTTTATCGATTGCACCTCTATTACAATGAAGTGTATACAACGAATGACATACTTTCAACAGCGAAATCGTTGACAGTGTTTGCGAAAGATGTATTTGCGTAGAAACGAAGAAGAATAACACGAAAACGTAAGACAAGTAAGTCGTATGAATGTAAACTTACCGGTAACCACGATTAAGAAATATCACGCACTAATAAATATTGCAGTCGATTTTTGGACAATTTTTTAGAGTTGCCAGAGAAGAGTAATTCAGTCTTTGCTCAGAAACACTGTTGTCAGTGTAAACGAGTCAATGAAACCGTTTTTATGGTTTCTAATAAAATATGAATGAATAAGTGTTATAAGGCAAAAGAACTAGTAGACGTTATTCCGGCCACAATTGAAACGACGAACTGCGCAATGCAGTTCTGAACCGTCTGCGAAATACTGCAGATCTCTGTGAGCACTGCTGTCGCGTAAGGCTCACCCTGTCGACTCCAATGGCGACAGTATTCATTTTCTGAGTTCAGTTTCGTTAACTGCTATAACGGGAAAGTATCGATTTGTACTCAACACTCACTTTTATTACAAAAATGAGACGTTTAATCTTAAACTTTATTTGCACTGCAGTTTGGATGACAAGACAGGAAAAAGTGGACACTTTTCTGCTCACTTCTCTGCACATCATTCATTTTTGCATTAACAGCATTAACATATTCATGTTGCAATCAAATAAATTTATGCATTAAGCAATCATCTCACGACTTTGGTATTAATTGCATTGCACTGACAAACACTGTCGTTTTTAAAACTTGCAAATACGAACTTGTATTGACAGGATAGTGCAATGTTTACTTCATAGTTTTTGATCATCTTTTCAGTAAGAAAAGTTATGCAAATTACATTAGTGCATATTATGCGAAAGCAAAAATATTTCAGTTCAAGAACCAAAGTTAATTTGAAGTCTAATTTCAATTAAATTCACTTTGAATACAACACAACGTGGAATTTAAATTTATAAAACAAACTTGAGCAGAACTAGTTACAAAATTACATTGAACTAAATTAACATGAAACTTACCGAAAGTTATTGCATTATTGATTATTGCACAATTAACTTCAAGGAAAATGAATTATTTCACTGAATACAAGAATAGATTTCTAAGAATTCAATTGAGTTGCATAAAATGTGACACAATCATTGATTGAAATGAAACTTGTACAATGAAAACACTGCGAAATAATTGATAAAGTGTGACAATGTGGTTGATATACGAGAATAAAAAATGCGAATTTGTGTCACTGTAACAGACACTAACAGGAACAGTGGACGCACATTTTCATGAGTGAACTATTATTGGAGAATAAATATTGTTTCGACTACAAACGCAACGTTTGTCTCCATGGCTGTCATTTACAAAACGTGCACAGTGAAGTTAGACAGAAGTTCAACAGAAAGAGTCACGTAAAATAATTTATTATGTAAAAATTTGTTAAACAATATAAATTAACGTAAACAAAATACTAATCATCGAGAAAAGTTATAGCTCCTGGACCTCCTTTCCTCATCCAACGTCTGTACCTTTTGTAGCTCGCGCTTTCAGCTAACTTTGCTTTCTGCTCATCGTCACGTTCCTGCTTCCAAACATCGAAAGCTTCTTTTTTCCACAATTGTAATTCTAAATATTCTTCTTTCTCCTCATCAGACAACTGACTCCATTGACTACTCGATAATTTCATATTTCTCCTAATTATATACATTTTTTCTTCTTCGCCATATTCTTCTTTCATTATGACAAACTTATAAAACCATCGAATATAGAAATATACGAATTGTGCAATTGTATATGGAAGACAAACTAGTTGTACCCACAGAATGTCGTAAACAGTTGGCTTAGAATAAGCGCCTTTTATATCCATTTTCTCTTCAATAATCTAAATTGAAAAACAAACTTTAAAAGTATGTTTCATATTGAACAAACTGTTATTACTTTTCTTAGAATATTTTCCTCTTCCAGTTTGATCTCTTCTCTAGTTTTAAATCTATTCCTCCTTTTAGTCGCGCTGTTGTTATTTAGCAATCCATCTTCTTTGGCGATTTCTTGTGCTTTCAAGCGATACTTGGGAACCGTTAGAAAGTAGTCAATCGCTTCTTTGTACCGTGATTGAGCAGCCCAGTACTGAATTGCAGAGATCACAGATATTGTGACAACCAACACAATACGCACATCTACTTTAGGCGCGTAAATTCGTCTGTAATAATGATAATAATGTCTGTACACTTCATCTGGATTGTCAAGCATGTAATTATAGTCTTTTCGAGACTCTTCATCGCGCAATACTTCGTATGCTGAAGCGATCACTTGAAATCTAGCAGTGGCAGTCTGTTTAGCTTCTTCATCTCTGTGAACGTCAGGATGAAATTTTCGAGCCAATTTACGATATGCTTTTGTAATCTCTTCTCGAGTGGAATCCCTGTTCACTCCCAAAACTGTAAAATAAAATGTGAAATGTTAGCGTTTTACTAGCGGAAACTTAAGTTTGTAAATTAGTTTAAACAGTTGCAAGTTAAATAGTTTGTTGTCCTTTGAAATTATCAGTGCAAATCGTTTCACAATTCTCAAACAATTTTACACTTTCATTGAATTTAGATCATTTGCGTTTTTTGAATGTCACACGAAACATTTAATGATTGTACGCTAATCATTAGTAATCATCAAATTCATTCTTTTGCTTAATTAAGAATGTTAAACGTAATATAAGTTAAAAGTTTGTATGTTTATACACGTGCATATGTTTATCAAATTGAATTTAGTCAAAATGAATAGTTTGCATCACAGTTGTAATAACTTTGTACTATACTTTTAGAAGCTAGTAATTGTGAACTAGTTGTGAACTTAAAAAAGATGAACGTGAACTGTTACTTACCTTCATAACAATTTTCGCGACCGCAATAAATGCCGTCAATGAACGCGTAAATGTAATGGATGTTCACAATGATAAGCAACACTACTTTGAAAACATTCATTTCTAAAATGTTCTCGAAACCATAAATTAACAAGAATTAAAAATCGAATGAAAACGTGTGCGACGAATATTCGAGTAACAGTGAACAGCGAAATGTGAATTGTGAGCACCTGTCGTCTGCTTCACAAGCAACGTCACACAAAGGGATCATTTGTGTACTTCACTATGTGTCAATCAATGTTGAAGCGTATTTCACAAATACTCCCTTTCGTAATAGCCATTTTTGAACTTTTGTTTGCATCCGTTTTTTGTGGCTGCAAAAAGCCAGAGAAGGAAACGGTGTGTTGTGCGAATAAACGTCTGTTTGTGTAAAGGTAACTTTCGTTTCTTTGTTTGCAAATTTCATCTACAATATGACTACTTTCTCTGTGTCTTTATTGCAATCTGTTTGCCTGTTGACTGTACAGTAAACAACTGAATTCTGTGAAAAAGAATGAAATTGTGCATGATTCATGACTATATTTCCTCCTGTTTTTCAGTTGACTTCCAGTAACTGTAGTGCTCTCTGTTTATTTGGTTGCATTTAGTTTAGACTGCTTTTAACACTTCAAATACGGTTCAAATGAATGCTCAGGTATAAAAAATGAATAGTAAATGAAACATGTTGATTGCAAACGTCGATTAAATATTTCGACAGATGTCCGCTTTGCAACAACAACGCAAAGTCGTTGATCAGTTGAGACGAGAGGCCGGAATGAAGCGCATCAGAGTTTCCGTTGCCATTGAAGACTTAAAAGTAAATTTACTATTCATTTGTCACTCGAATTAACCAATTGCTAATATTCCACAGAAATACATTCAGGACCACGAAAATGACGATTATTTACTCGTTGGCTTCCACTCGCAAAAGCTAAATCCGTTTCGAGAGAAAAGCTCGTGTGTTCTACTTTGACTGGCATTCATTTGATTGTAATTCATGAAATATGATAACAAATCACACAATGACTCCGCTTTTTTATTTGTTTCTATTATTAACTTAAATAATCATCCTTAGAAAACATTGTCCTGTTTTCGCTCCTTATAATATGCCTTAACAAAACAGAATTACATAGCTTTTGTTCAAATGACCAGAAAATGTTTAACGAATTGTTAGCTACTCGTACTGCCTAAGGCAGAAACTAGTGTCCAATTCTGACGATGCCAAATGAAACAGTTTGTTACAGATAATTGTTATTGTTGTTTAATATGAAACTACAATTTAAACATAAACAGTTGATATATTTGTAATTTTAAGTGGGCCTCCATTTAAAACAGTACTGTTAAGTAACAGAAGTATCCAAATTGTCAGTGAAACTTATTTTTTAAGTAACAACTATCGAAACGAATACTTTATATGCCAATATTTACACAACCCGTGATAGGAGCTGAATTTTGTATTTGGTTTTACAAAATACATTACAGGTACACATGAATGTGATTTTTCATTAGTTCTCATAATTAACAAAGTTTAAAACAAAAAATGGAAGCTTATGTGACAGTTGAGTCGTTGTTTAATGTTTTCCGTAATAAAAGCAAATATACTGCCTTTTTTAATTTTAAAATGCGCATTTATCTCTTTACAAAGTTTACAACAGAATAAGTACTCACAAATGTTGTGTAACACGATTAATGTTAATTTATAAGACTTGCAAAACTAAAACTTGTGACTGACTGTGAATGTTGACTTTCAATCGTCTCCGGATCCAAAGTTTAAACATCTGTTTTATTAACGTTATCTTTAAAACAAATTCAACATCGAAATTTTGAAATTGTAATTGATTGTTGTTTAAAGCTGTCATTAAATGCATTTTGTTTCTCTGAATTACTAATTTTTATTTCACTTTAATAAATGATCGATGACTGATCGATTTCAAACAACTTTCGTCGAGTCGTAATGGCTTTTTTTCGATTTAACAGATTACAGAAATGGGGGAAAGCGATGAACAATTTTACTATCCTTTGACTGATGAGAAACGTGATTGGTCGGATTTCACTTTTATTCTGGTGAGTTTCAAGTCTAAATATGATGTAATCGATTAATACTTAAATTAATTAGCCTGTGGTAGCTGTTGGAAATGTGGGACAATTGGCAGTCGATATTTTACTGTCATCTCTACTCGAAAAGCAGAAATGTAAATTTGTCGGTCGATTTGTGAGTGACGCGTTGCTGCCCGTGGGTGGTCCAAATGCGTATTCATTATTCTTTAAATCCAACGAAGTAATGACAACTTGTCAGTGTATGTTTATGCAATTATTTTGGAAAAATGTATTTACCGTTTCTATAATTAGTGTACGAATGTGTTGATCACAAATTGGTTATTATGCAGCAAAGAGCTCCTTGTTTTCGTGTGAGTATTCCAAAACATCATTATTCTAAAACAAACAACTCTTGAAAATTTCACATAACCGACTTATAACTGTGTCATGCGAAAATAACTTTAAATTTCATTTGAAGTCTGTATTGAATCGTCGTTAAGGTTTTAACTAACGTATGGTTTCGTTAGTTTGCACGCAAATGTTCTGTTGTAAAATTGTTACAGACTTTTTATCGTGTTTACGCGCCATTATGTTGCACGCGATAAACCATTAAAGCAATAGGGTTACATAGCAAAAAAGAAGCTTCACGTCGTTCTTGTAATGTTTTTCTTTCACCACAATGTTAACTAAGTTTTCAATGAACTGCATTGGTCTTATTAATACGTGAATGATATAATTACTTATTTTGGCTGAATTTTTGGTTATTGTTTTTAATTATTTTAATGCAAAGCAACACTACTTAATCATCAAATCACTCAGCGATTCACTTTAAAAGAGTAGTGGATCGTAAAATGTGATTATCAGTGAGTGAATGAAGGCAAGAATGACTTTTTCTTAGGGGAGACTGTTTATGCGTGAGCGTGAGTGACCGTGCACGAATTTTGGTAGTGAGTGCGTGATAGTGACTCACTTTCACAAAGAAGTGTGTGACTGAGTGAATGACCATTTTCAAATGGTGAAAAATCTCACTCACTACATTCTAATCATGCCTCTACCGCTCTGGAATAGAAAATTGTGTTCAAACTCGTATTCAAACAATATTTTTATTTACATACACTGAAATTTAATTGAATACTTTCACTTAGGAACGGCAGCAGAAGTTTATAAAGCAGTTGACTTTATGGATAAAGAGCGTTAACTTCAAGCAAGTTACTGTATTGAGTAGTAGTTTTTCGCAGTTCTTAGCTTCCTCGCTTCGAACTTATGAGCGACAACCTCTTAGATTCATGTGTACATCTTCAGTGGACCTACAAATTTTTGATCATTTCACCAAAGAGTTGCACTTTAAACCAGTGGAGAAAGTTGATCGCGAAACTCTTGTAGCGAAAGAGGATGGAATAATTCACTTGCCTGGAAGTGGAATAACCAAAAAACTTTTTGAATCTTGGCAAGTATATGCAACTTAATGTAAATACTTGAGTGTGTAAATAAACGGAAAACGATTAGAATACCAGAGATGAGCTGGTGTCGAAATTCTAGAGAAATATTATTTGGTTTTTGCTTGGCAATAACTTTTGAAAATTTTTAAAGACAGTAGTTGTCTGCAGCCCTCGGTTCAGTCAGTGAACTTAATGCAAGGCATAGTTTCAGTGTCTTGACAGTATTGTTCAGTTTATTTTCAGAAGTTACGAAACATTGTTTATCTCTTGTTTCGTAACACTTTGCAGAATGATAAAATTAGAATCACTTTTACTGATGTAATATTGAAGCGTCATTCGTTGCTTCTATTCATTTCCTTTGTTTTTTTACAGTGAAGCTCAACAAATTAAAACTATAATTCTTGTGTTGTATTGTTCTGAAGGCGACAATCGACACGACGCATTCGCGTTTGTCAAGTATCTCAACGAACACATTGGAGTCGCAAACACAGGTGACGACCGCTTTTGGCAACCACCCATTTCGTGGAAAAACTTATTCGGTGGCAGAGTTCCTGATGGGTTGTACTAAAAACATTCCTTGTGTTGTTTATAAACGAAAGAAACATTGAAAATATTAAAAGTTTTTTCAATCTGCATATCTCGAATGCTTTTTAAACGCCGCCGCCGTGCGCAGCTGATTAACGGCTAACAATCGATTTGCGTTGCGTCGAAACACGGCTCGAAAAACAGTCGGAAACAGCGTTCAACGCACGCGTCGTATCACAGAAGCATTCGGTGTTTTCAGCGATCGGCAACTGTACTAACACTGATTTGTTTTCAATTTCGTGTAAATGCATCGAACAAAGCGTTTGTGATTAAGACGCCACTGCAGAGGACACCGATAATGAAAAGATGGTAATAATGTGGAGTCCGCAAGAGGATGGATTAAAGCAGATTCTGCAGCTGTTGAAAGAGTCGCAGTCTCCGGATACTTCAACACAAAGAGCTGTTCAATTGAAACTCGAAGAGCTGAACAAATATCCTGATTTCAATAATTACCTCATTTTTGTTTTGACCAAATTAAACAGCGAAGGTATTTTATGATTTTGAGCTTTATTTTTTTGTGAACAAATAATTCAATTTGTTTATTTGCAATTGTTTTAATTTGTTTATGTTGCACCGCACTTTCGTTCACAGATGAAGCGACTCGTTCATTGAGTGGTTTAATTTTAAAAAATAATGTGAGAGCACATTTGCATCAATTCCCGAAGGAAGTGACAGAGTTCATAAAGTCGGAATGTTTGAACAGTGTTGGCGATCCTTCACCACTTATCAGAGCAACTGTAGGAATTTTGATTACAACAATAGCTTCGAAAGGGGAATTAACAAATTGGCCAGATTTGTTGCCTCGTTTGTGTATGATGCTCGACTCGACAGAACCGAATGTTTGCGAGGGCGCTTTCGGGGCACTGCAGAAAATATGCGAGGATTCCGCAGAAATTCTGGACAGCGATTCGCTCAATCGGCCTTTGAATTTCCTGATTCCAAAGTTCCTGCAGTTCTTCAAAAACACAAATTCAAAAATCAGATCTCACGCCATCGCATGTGTCAATCAGTTTATTATGAACCGAACTCAAGCTCTGATGTCTCATATCGATTCATTCATTGAGGTTTGTTAAGTGCGCAAAAATCGATATGATTCTAACGCAAAAATGTTTACAGAATTTATTTCACCTCGCATCAGACGAAGAGTCCGAAGTCAGAAAGAATGTTTGTCGGGCGCTAGTCATGCTCCTGGAAGTCAGAATGGACCGATTAATTCCTCATTTACACAGCATAATTGAGGTAACTTTTTCGTATTTGAAGTTTTCGCTTAGTTTACGACGCTTTCTAATCGCACCAGTATAGTTTATTGTGTACTATATTCGGTCAGACCATGAAAGCAGAATAAAACACCATAATACCCATTCCATGCAGTTTACTTTTAAATTGTGTCGGAAGATTAAAGTGAACATTTTTTACAGTACATGTTGCTTCGAACTCAAGATGCTGATGAAAACGTCGCTTTAGAAGCCTGTGAATTTTGGTTGTCTCTTGCAGAACAACCAATCTGTAAGGACGTGTTAAGCTCGCATTTGGACCGTTTAATTCCAGTTCTAATGCGAAGAATGAAGTATTCAGAAATAGATATAATTTTATTAAAAGGCGATATCGAAGAAGATGAAATGATTCCAGACAAAGAAGAAGATATAAAACCTCGTTTCCATCGTTCAAAAACTCACACGCAAAAACATAATCTCGATGAACACGAACGCGGCGAAGGCTCGGACGACGAGTCTGATGATGATAACGACAACTCTCTCTCCGATTGGAATCTTAGGAAGTGTTCTGCCGCTGCACTGGATGTGTTAGCAAATGTGTTTCACGACGAATTACTACCTGTAGTTTTACCAATTCTAAAAGAGACTCTTTTTCATCAAAGCTGGGAAATCAAAGAGTCAGCGATTTTAGCTTTGGGTGCAATAGCTGAAGGCTGTATGTCAGGAATGATTCCGCATTTGCCGCAGTTAATTCCTTACTTAATCTCTTGCCTTTCGGAAAAGAAAGCTTTAGTGAGATCCATTACGTGTTGGACACTGAGCCGATACGCTCATTGGGTGGTCGGCCAGCCTCATGATCGTTATCTAAAACCATTAATGACGGAGGTAATTTGCGATAATTGTCTGCAGTATGTTCTCACTTTTTTTGCAGCTTTTAAAAAGAATATTAGATGCGAATAAGAGAGTTCAGGAGGCAGCTTGTAGTGCGTTCGCAACGCTGGAAGAAGAAGCGTGCACAGAACTTGTGCCATATTTAGCTTATATTCTTGAAACTTTAGTTTTTGCCTTTAGTAAATATCAGGTGAGATCAACACGTTCCAGAAGCTTACAGTTAATCGTTATTTGTTTACACGTTCAGCACAAAAACCTACTCATACTTTACGATGCTATCGGAACATTAGCTGATTCTGTTGGACATCACTTGAATAAACAAGAATATATTAATTTGTTAATGCCTCCGCTGATCCAAAAATGGAATGTGTTGAAAGATGACGACAAAGATTTATTCCCTCTTTTGGAGGTAAACCACTCGTGGTTAAAGTAATTAATTTTAACGTCAATTTTGCAGTGTTTGTCTAGCGTTGCAACTGCTTTGCAGTCTGGATTTCTTCCATATTGTGAACCCGTTTTTAGGAGATGTCTTTCACTTGTTGAGCAAACACTAAATCAAACATTGGCGAACCAATCACATCCCGACCAGTTTGATCCTCCCAACAAAGATTTTATGATTGTTGCTCTCGATTTATTGAGTGGTTTGGCTGAAGGACTCGGTGGTAACATCGAATCACTAGTTGTATCCAGTAATATAATGCAATTGTTATATCAGTGTATGCAGGTTAGTCTTCGATTTAATATTGCATTTTGTATTGTTATTTTCTCCTAAGGATCCGATGCCTGAAGTCCGTCAAAGTTCTTTCGCACTTTTAGGAGATTTAACAAAAGCTTGTTTTCAACATGTGAGCCCTTGCATATCTGAATTTTTACCAATACTCGGACAAAATTTAAAACCGGAGTATATTTCGGTGTGCAACAACGCAACTTGGGCGATTGGAGAAATAGCTGTGAAGTTAGGTCCTGATATGAAGCCGTATATTCCAATAGTGTTATCACAATTAATTACGATTATAAACCAGTCTGGGACACCGAAAACTTTACTTGAAAACACAGGTAAACTATAATTGTAATCAAAGTTTAGTTAGTATTGACGGTTGTTTATTGTTGCTCTTTTTTCATATTTACCCAATTGTGTGGCTTTCGTTTGATTGTATTTTTCTTAATTACAACCAATTGGTTCATTCGTTTATTATTGTTGAATCGTACGTTGAGTAGCCATTACAATTGGTCGTCTTGGTTTCGTTTGTCCTGAGGAGGTCGCACCTGTTTTGGCACAGTTCATACGCCCCTGGTGCGTGTGATTATTTATTTAAGTTTTTGTTCATTAGTCACTTTTCGTTCAATTTCTTGTAAACTAACAAAATTATTTGCTTCGTAAAGGTGCGGTTCTTTGCGTAATATACGTGATAACGAAGAGAAGGATTCTGCTTTTCGTGGTATATGCGCGATGATAAGTGTAAATCCTGGCGGTGTCGTTCAAGATTTCATATTCTTTTGTGACGCTGTTGCCTCGTGGATAAATCCGAAGACTGATTTAAAACATATGTTTCACGAGGTGAATACACTTTGCATTGACGTGTGCTAATTCTGAATTCTAGATTTTACACGGATTTAAAAATCAAGTCGGAGAAGAAAATTGGAGAAGATTTTCGGAACAGTTTCCTCCGGTGCTCAAAGAAAGGCTCGCGAGTAATTACGCTGTTTAAAGCGAAAATTAATAATAAGTTTTCTGTAAATTTCTTTTATTTCAATTAAAAATTATGAAATAAAATGCTTAATGCCCTCAGCTTTGCAATGTTATCCTTTTATTCGAATTTAACTAACATTTCTTTGAATTTGTTAACATTTCGTGAAAATTATAAATCATCCAGGTTTTGAGACAACAAAAAGTTTGCGGCCAAATCTTCATTTCTGTCGCAAGCAAAGTATGCCTGAACAACTAAATACTCAGGAAACCCGAGTTGTTTTAATCGTTCGATTGCTTCTTTGTCCTGTGGAGTGACCTGTGCAGAACCAATCAAAGCCTCGATTCCTTGAGGGTAATTTGGCTCAGCAGTCGCACCTGAACCGGAACCGGAACCTGACGCAGGTTCATTTAACATTCGAACGAAAGCTTCTTGGTTCTGTGTAATTAACTGCAACAACTGCGGATTAGTTTGTCCGATCTGCTGCATAACCGCATTCAAAAGTTGAGGATTCTGCTGCACAACCTGCCTCATTTGTTGAAACTGTGGTTGCGACCGCAAGAAGTCTAACGGGTTTGCCGCTTCTGGTTGTTGTGCACTTTCGCTACTTAACGATTGACCCGAACTCGTTCGATCTTCAGGGATGTTCGAAGTGTCTGATGGAAGGCCGGTTATTAAATATTCTACAGCCCTTTCAGGGTTGTTATAACTAGCTTTCAAAGCTTTTTCGACCTCAGGTCTTTCATAACCCATTTCCATGATATGAGTGACCATTTTCTCGTATTCCTCTCCGACTACCAGATTGGATTCAGCCGCTGACGCAACAGTTTTCGGAGACGTGCGACCGGTTTCTTCCTTCGGTTTTTCTTCAGTTGCCGCTGGTGCCGCTGCAGCTGGTGTTGGTGTCGTTGTTTGAGGAGAACTTTGTTGCGGTGTGTCTGCTGGCTTTGGTTTGGTCACCATCACTACAATGAACTTATTTTCTTCAATGTTATATTCACTAATCTTCGAATCGTCACTGAGAATTTTTCCGGCGTAAATCAGTTTTTGGTGATTAGCTGCATATTCTGCGCCTCTATTCGCTTCAATTTTCTTTTTCAAATCCATTACCTAAAACGAGAAGACATGACACAATCTTAACACAACAAGCATATTTTACCGTTTCATCTGGATTTGCTTCAACGGTAAATGTTTGCTGTTGAAGAGTCTTGATCGTGACAATCATTTTTGAAAACGATTAGTAATAAGCGAACGCGATTCAAGTAATTCCACCAAACGGCAAAAATGTGCTGCCATCGCCACGCTGTGCATATTGCGCGCTTAAAACAATGAAGTGTTTTGCTATTAATTTGTGACTAACAATTATTATTTTGATTACTTTAATCCTTTT
>NCKV01000071.1:0-29578 GCA_003675905.2 Leptotrombidium deliense
GTAGTGGCAAACAGCGCTCAAATGATGTGTTCGCAACAAGCCACAGTTCACAAATTACGCTCACGAACAGTAATGCAAGTGTAAGCTGTGACATAATTTATTACACATGTTATTAATTACAAAACTTTATGATTTAATCTGTCGAAAAAGGTTGCGAGCATTGAGCAGATTAGTGCTCGAATCGCTGGCGGCAGACATGCTTCCGAAGGAAGAGTCGAGATCCTTATTAATAACGAGTCCGAATGGGGATTAGTGTGCGGCGACGGATGGTCATTATTCGAGGCAACAGTCGTTTGCCGTTCACTCGGTCTCGGTTTCGCCGAACACAGCCTTCAAACCGCTTATTTCGGAGGCCAAAACATGTCGACTCGAATTAGTGGTGTTAAATGTAAAGGGCACGAAAAAAGTATTACAGAATGTTCTATTCAGCATTTCGGGGCCAGTGTTCGTTGTGCACAAAACGGCGATAACTTCGTCGCGGGTGTCATTTGCACGCAGGGTTGAACTCATTTTTTACAAGTTTGCATTTGAATTTTAATCAACATTTTGTGTTTACAGAGCTTCCGGACCTGGTTCTGGATGTAAGCGAATTGCAATCGTCGATATACCTCGAAGATAGACCACTCGCGTTGCTGCAATGTGCGATCGAAGAAAATTGCGTTTCCAATTCACTGATCTCAGCAAATATGAATGCGTTCAGTAATTAATTATAAACACACAAATAGTTTCACACGAAATAAACTAACTTTAACTTTTCAATTTAAATTCTAGACTGGTTCTATGAGAGACGACGATTAATGCGGTTCACAACTCGAATCGGAAACATTGGAACCGCTGATTTTAAGCCATTTCGACCGAAACACGCCTGGCTGTGGCACTCGTGTCACAGACATTTTCACAGCATGGAAGTGTTTGCTCATTTTGAACTGTTCACCAGTGATGGCAAACGGGCTGCTGAGGGTCACAAAGCGAGTTTTTGTTTAGAAGATAACTTTTGTCAGCAGGGATCACCTGCGAAATACAACTGTTCTAATTATGGCGATCAAGGCATCAGCGTCGGCTGTATTGATTCTTATTTACATAACATTGACTGCCAATGGATCGATATCACTGAAATGCCATCCGGCATTTATCAGTTGAAGGTAACTGTTGACACATTTTTGGCTTAAGCAACATTCGTCTCTTGAGAACTAGATAACTAATTTCGCTAGTCTCGAGTTTCGAGTTTCACTTTTTTATGACTGATTAAGTGAAGGGCAAATGAATGTGTGGGTTGCGAATGTAACCTCTTATTTTAATCTCGTTCCTTTTCTTAATTCTTAACTCACACTTCTTTTCCAATTTCGAAATGAAAGGATTAAAGTTGAAAGTCGATTTTGTTTAAAATTTAATTCACATTTACAAAATTACAATTACTTTTTAATTGCAGATTTCAATAAATGCTGAATTCAAAGTGGCTGAATTAAGTTTTGACAACAATGCGGCTGTGTGCACTTTAGAATACAGTTTATTTTCTGTTAGATTATCGAATTGTATACTGACTAGACCATAAAGCTAAAT
The DNA here is from genome assembly GCA_003675905.2 of Leptotrombidium deliense. Taxonomy (NCBI): domain Eukaryota; kingdom Metazoa; phylum Arthropoda; class Arachnida; order Trombidiformes; family Trombiculidae; genus Leptotrombidium; species Leptotrombidium deliense. Next base: position 1,561 of record NCKV01000071.1, read on the forward strand.
CTAGTTTTTGTTATTAATTGTTAAATATGGTTACACTGTTGAAATGTGAATTTAATTGAGGTTTAATTAAATGTTGTTTTGTTCATTAGGAAATAAAAAAAGAAGTTTCACAAAATGTGTAAAGTTGTTTTCAGATGATGGCATTAATAATATAAGGAAGAAATTTGTTGAAAATGTGAAGGTAATTCGTAATTAGAAGGTTGCTAATTTACAAATTCGACATTTGTCACTTTTGTAACAGGCATTTTTTAATGCTGAACATAAAAAGTACTTTGAACTCGACAAAAAATAGCACATGATCGGCTTTGTTGTCGACGCTGTTTTAATTGTCAAACTTCGTTTCATCGAGCGATCAAACATACATTGGTATGCATATTCTTAAATATTCAATTGACAGGTTGGTGTCAATTACGAATGGTTTTATTGTGTTTGCTTCTAACTATTAAACGTCAAAGAGTGTGACTTTTATGATTGTCACACTGTATTATGTTTTATGTCTTTCGTTGAAAATTAATTTCACGAGTGATTTTATTAATCGCAATTAACCTTGAAAGAACATTTATATTTACTTTTTTAAAATAAAAATTCACTTTCCTTTCAGTTTCTGTTTCAGTCGTACAATGGCTGATTTCGTGTGTGCTTTGTCTGAAATATTTAACTTTATTTACACTTGGATTTCTTGTGCTATAATTGCTTTAATTCCGCGAACTTGGCGTTTAAAAGATGTATCGAATGAAATTGTGTTGATCACTGGCGGAGCGAGTGGATTCGGTCGTGAATTGGCATTGAAATTTAGCGAACTTGGTTCGAAAATTGTTATTTGGGACATAAACGAAAAGTTTTTACAAGAAACGCAAAAAATGATCGAAGAACGAGGAAACAAGTGCTACTCATTTGTGTGCGATGTTACTGATCGAAACGATGTTTACGCAAAAGCAGAAACTGTCAAAAAGGAAGTCGGAAATGTGACTATTTTGGTGAACAACGCTGGTGTTGTTGATAGTAAAAGTTTGCTGAACTTGAATGACGATTTCGTAGAAAGAACATTTAAAGTGAATATTTTATCACATATCTGGACATGTAAAGCGTTTCTGCCTTCAATGATAAACGCAAACAAAGGTCACATCGTTTCAATAGCAAGCGTTCTTGGTTTACAAGGAACTTCTAAACTGGATGATTACTGCGCAACTAAATCAGCTGCGATTATGTTAATGGAAGCACTTTACTACGAGTTGAATTTCGCAGGACATTGCAATATAAAACTTACAACTGTTTGTCCTTATCAAATGGACACCGGAATGTTTGCCGGTGTGAACAGCAAGAAAGTTCCACCACTCGACCCTAAAGCAACTGCCCAACAAACTGTGAATGCAATTCGAGCTGATGAAGATTTTGTAATATTCCCAAGTTACTTCAAATTGTGTTATTTGCTGAAACCATTTCTTCCAATGAAATGTTTGTTTATGTTGATGAAGTTTCTTGAAGCAGATGCAGTAATTGATAAATTTGTTGGTCACAATAACAATATGCAATGAAAACTTTCGTTCAATTCTTACGTTTACCAAAAAATCTCTTTATTTGTGTTTCATTCTCGGAAACAAAGTATTCAAATTCGAATACGTTTCAAAATCTATTTTTAAATAGGTTATACAAACAAGAAAGTTACAAAAATTAATAGTCAGAGTAACAGTAAATAGGAGTTAGAAATACAAATTAGATGTGTGCGTCAATAATCCAAAGTTTGTTTTCAAATGAATTTCATTACAGATACATAACATCACAACAATTCAAAAACTTACGTATTTGTATCCAATGACTCACTTTTATGCTGAAGATAAATTAGGTTCATAACATGAAAACAATAATTGTACATAACAGTTTGAATGAACAATGAACAGATAAACTAGCATTCAACTTGAATCTTATCACTCTTACTTCACTCCTTATTTCCCTCTATTTCATATAAAAATGTTCAAAGTTAACAATTTATATTTTTCAACAAACATCGTTGTGAATACTAATAATAAGAATAAATGAATGAATTAAGCGGAATGTAGTGTATTTGTTATTTAATCCGAAGCATTCAATTTTTGCATTGCAATTAGCAACTGCATTAAATTAATAAACATCCGTCGAAGTTAACGTTTGTTAACAATTGTTATCACTAACTTCAAAGGCACAACCTTTTTGTCGTTCAATTGAATAAAGTGCTGATGTCACATTTTGTCTGTTGAGTATCCACTGCAAGTAGCAAAACATAAATTGACGAGCATTTATTTGTGCACATAGTTGTGTGTATTTTTAGCATCGCTTTTGCTTCTATTTCACATACAACTGCGAAACAAAACTCATTTATTTGAGTAACGAACAGTTGCGATGAATATTGGAGACATAATTGTCGGCTTTTTCCTAGCCTTGTTTTATTGGCTGCGATCAATTGTTCTTTTCTTCGTTCCTCGAAAACTTCGACTCAAAGATGTGTCCAAAGAAACTGTGTTGATTACTGGTGGTGGCGGTGGATTCGGAAGGCTATTGGCGATCAAGTTCGGTCAGTTAGGTTCTAAGGTAGTCGTTTGGGATATCGACGATAATGCATTACAACAAACCAAACATTTGGTTAAGAAATTCGGTGGAGAATGTCACGTTTATGTTTGCGATGTGACAAATCGTAAAGAAGTTTACAAAGTCGCCGATAAAGTGAAACATGAAGTCGGAAATGTTACGATTCTAGTAAATAATGCGGGAATTGTTTCTGGAAAACCATTTTTCGAAATCGATGACAACATGATTGAGAAAACGTATCAAGTTAATGTGTTGGCACATTACTGGACATGTAAGGCATTTCTACCGTCGATGATTGAAGCGAAACATGGACACATTGTTTCCATTGCAAGCGTCTCTGGTTTGAATGCAGTTCCACACCTCACCGATTACAGTGCTTCAAAGTTCGCAGCAGTTGGCTTTCAAGAATCATTATCTTTGGAAACGTACTTCAATGGACACAGAGACATTAATTTTACCACAATTTGCCCTTATTTTATGAACACAGGAATGTTCGATGGTGCTAATTGCGATGTGTTCGCAATGCTTGAGCCGGAATATTGTGCCGATCAAACAATGTCAGCCATTCTTTCAAACCAAGAATTTGTCGTCCTTCCTCGTTTCTTTTACCTTACTTATGCTCTTAAGACACTTCTGCCGTGGAAAGCATATCTTTGCTGTATTAGAGGATTCAATTTTCAAAAATTAATGCATACCTTTAAAGGCAAAAAACAGAATTGAGAAGTTTTTTTATTTTATTTTTATGTGCTGAAAATTTTATCAAAAAAGATTGAATTTTGATTTCAAATTTTTGCTTAAAAGTTCTGTTTTGTTTAATTTTAGAAACGGACGACTTTTTGAAAATTGAATAATACTGTGATGCAAACAAAAGTCGTATAATTTTAGTCAGTTTTGTGAAACGATGAATATTCTGCTTATATATTAGTTAACAAAAGTTTAATATACAGTTCATAAAGAATTGTTTTAAATTTATTTGAAGTTCTGCGAAATCAGTGTGTTGAAAATGATCTGCAAATGTGCAGTTTGAAATGAATAAACGATCCCGTTTGTGTCGTCTGCAAACAGAGAAGAAAGCGAACGACGAAAGCGAATCTCGCTGCGTTCGAAGTGAATTTATTTTTCTTTATTCAATGTCAAATTGCGTATTGAATGCTTCGCGCAAAAATCACGCAATTGTTTGAACTTTGTGATGTCGCGCGTATCTACTAAACCCGCGATAAACTCTCGGGTCGAATGTGACGATGTTTACGGGACTGTAAAATATGTTGGATCAGTGACAGGAACGTCTGGTGTGTATTGCGCGTTTGTTTGCAATCTTTGTTTACATTTTTATGCGTTCGCCTTTTTGTTTATGTTTTGTGCTTTTGTTAATTGCATTTTCAAGGTGTGTGGATTGGAGTCGATTGGGATTCGTCCGAGAGAGGCAAACATGACGGTAGTTATAAAGACATACGCTACTTTAATGCAAGGTTAGTTTTATTTCGGAATTCATGGACAAATACTTGACATTTCTCAACTTACAGCAAACCCAATTCTGGTTCCTTTATAAGAGCGACCAAGCTTAATTTCGGTAAATCATTCTTTGAGGCACTGATCGATCGCTACGAGAACAATGTCGAAATGGCTTCGGAAGCGTTGTTAACACTTTCGCAAAATCAAGGCACCGATAGACGCATTGAATTGATTGGATTTGACAAAGTCGCTGAGAAACTGAAGAACTTAAGCCAACTGCTAGTCATCGATCTTTGCAAACAATGCATTGCTTACGCGGGCCATAATCCATCAGTCAAACTTCCGACAGCGAATCACTTGGACATTTCCTCGAATTTACTCTCTTCATGGACGGAAGTAGCCAAGATTGTTACTCATTTACCATCACTAGAAGGACTCGTTGTTTCGGGAAACAAATTAGTGGTTGAAAAATGTGACAATTTATCATCTCACTTCGATAAAGTTAAATATTTAGTATTTGGTAAAGTTGGTTATACGTGGAATGATGTTATTTCTGTTATTGGATCATTATTCAGATACATGGAGAGTTTAGATGTGTGGGGTAACGCGATTACAGAGATAGCGAAGCCATTGAATGGTATATTTTCGCCACTGAAGAGCTTGAATTTAAGCGACAACAAAATAAGTGATTGGCAGCAAATTTGTAAACTCGGTGATTTGCCACTGTAAGTGAAACATTTAGATGACGCATTCCAATCACTTTTTATTTGCATTTCAATATAGATTAGAAAATCTTCAACTCAGAAACTGTGATATCACTGAAATTTATTTTGATGACAATTTGCTACCGACAGAAAAGACGCAACTGTTTCCCGTTCTGAAATGTCTAAATTTATCGCAAAATTGCATAAGTAAGTGGACAAGCGTAGCAAATTTGAATCGTTTGCCTTCGTTGGAAGTGCTGCAAATAAGCAGCAATCCAGTGTACGGAAAGGAAAAGTATGACACCGTTTACAATCTCATTATTGGAAAAATTGCGAAACTGCAAGTACTTAACAAGGCTGAGGTAATTTTGCACGGTTTTGTTTTGCTTTTTTATCACGTCTCGTGACGAACGACTGATTTTCCTGTTATTATTCAAACAGATCAGTAAGTGTCAAAGAAAGGAAGCAGAAGTATATTATCTGAAACGCTTTTATTCAAATTGGCTTGAAAAAGGTGAAGAAAACGTCGACAGTTTTATACGTGAGCATCCGTTGTATGCACAACTGCTTAACTGTAAGCAAACGTTTTTTTGCGGTTTTGTTCTATTTTTTATGTGTCGCTATTAGATTACGGCGAACCCACAGAACTACAAAACAAATCAGCGAACAATAGAGAAAAGAAATTCATTCAAGTAAAACTGAAGTACGCGCAAACAGAGAAAGTCATCGATAAACGATTACCTTCGAATATGACTATTCGAATGTTGCGAGTGATGGTTAAGAGACTGTTTAATATTGGACCATTCAAACCATTCGATTTGATCGTTGAAAACGCGAATCGAAGCGTAATATAAATCAGTTTAATTGCGTGTTACTAATGATTATTTGATGTTTGTAGAAAATTACGTACTCATTAGATGACGAGTTGGAAACGTTGAATTATTTCTCGGTCGAAAACGGTGACACAATAGTGGCTCAAGCATACCTTTAAGCATTTCGAATTGTTCTTATTTTGCGACTCACTATTTTTGAAAAAATGCTTTTAAAATTTGACACAACAAAGCCATTAGCATCAAATGTGGAGTCCTAATTGAGTAAAGTTGCCCTGCAATCAACCGAAAGCGTTGAATAAAAAACCATACTCAAATGCGATCCATAAATTGACAAAAATTAGTCCATATTTTTCATTTCCCGGTCATAAACATATAAATATAGTGGATTATTTCTTTTAAATCGAACGTTTGTTTAAAGTAAATCAAAGTTTATCAATAGTTTTACTTTTGTGTTGCATGACAAAGAACATAACTTTTATATTATATTTACCCGTTTATTCGTCGTCAACAGATGTCACTGTTTTCTCGCAGTAAAAGTACATATATTAAATCTAATAATTATATTTTCAATGTTTACTTTTCAAATTTAATACTAATTTTATTTCATTCTTTCATTGTTTCTTTGCAGCAATTGGATAATTATGTGAATCGCACTGCGAAAAGTAGTTTTCATTAAGTGAAAGACAGCGAAAAACGATAAGAAAAGAAATGTTCGTTCAGATTCATTCAACACGCATTTATTTTTTGTGAAATTGCTTTTAAAATTCATGAGTCGATAAGAAATCGTAATTAAACGCAATTTAGAAGTGTATTCGCGGTGACAAAAGCATCGTTTGCATCAAATTAAGCGATCACTTAGATTCTTTTTTCACAGAAGAAAGGCGGCTATAATTAAGTAATTAAATGGAAATAGAAATTCATATTTGATTTACAAGTGTTTACACAAGAGCTGACACGAGAAGGACATTCCACACGACTTCTGTTCTGTTACCGAAGAATGTTGCAAAAAGAAACAACGAACAATTGAAAAATATTTCTCTTTGAACTTTTTTGAAAAATTATCAAATTACGTGAAGTCCGATAATATCCGGCAAATTAAGTAAGAAGCTAATTACGAAAACAAAGAGAAGAATAGAAGCATCTTAAATGTTTGTCGGTCGCATTTTCGGCAGTCTTTTGTCAGCAATAATAACCGTTTCGAATGCAAAACATTTGCTTTTCGCAAATAATGAGTGTAAATTAGTGGATACAATTAACGCTTCATTAGTGTGTGTCTTGCGAAGCGTAATACTTAATTCTCAGTTTTTGGTTTATTCATTCAAGATTCGCTCTCATTTAAATTAGTGACGGAAACAGTGATCACTACCGAAACACTAATTGAGTGCACCGATTTTGGGTGGCTTTTCGGACGAAAAGTGAACAGAGAACACTCGTCCGGCGTATTTGACGAGCGAGGACCACTCAACGCGAGTGTCACATCCGTAACGCATAAAGTATCGGTTTTAAGTTACACATATTGCCTAGCTAATAGTCAAGCTATACTGTGCTCTTCATATGAGACACTAATTTGTTTGCAAAAATCGCGAAAATTGGTTTCGCGAACTGAGCACCGTTTAAGGAAACGGGAAATTTGCTTTTCTTTTGGCGTATGCATTCAATTAGCCTCTGGTCTGCGTGTGCATTGCTTCTTCTTTTCGAAAAGTATATTTTGTTAACACTTGAAGTTAAAAATTTGTTACTCTTTTAAAGTCACACTAAAACTTTTCGTTTTCGGCGGAAACAGAGTAAATCATAGATATCAGCGTTAATCAGTTATAGCCGTTCGAGTCTGTCGATGTGCACTTATTGCGCATTTTGTGCAAGAATGGTCGTAATCAGATGAGATTATTTTAAATGACGACGAGTGAAGTGAAGTGCAGTGCATTTTGAGAGAAAATGCAGAATCGCAATGGGCATCGTTTTCTTAACGCTGTCTACTGAGACTGATCTCAGCTATTTTTGAGATCTCAAAGATGCACAGATTCAGTGAAGTAAGCAGTAAGTGACTGAGACGAGAGAAGCTTCGAACGCATTTTCATTTATCTTTCGACTTTCGAAACGGTTTGACAAAAACAGTTTTCAGATGTTCGCTGTATTCGAATATTTGCGAACTGCAAAACATTCAATTTGTTATTTGTTATCGAATTTCTTGTTCATTGCGATTGCTTTTCTGCAAATAACAAAACAATTTTACGATTCTTTTTTCGAACAACTTTTGATCGCAATCTGTTACCATTCATCATGCATTTCGATTGATCACACAAAATTCAATTTGCATCAATTTTATTTATTCGAAATTCTCAATTTCGATTTGAATACAAAACGCTGTATTCCAAATTACATGTTTAATCAATTCTTGATGAGTGCAACGAATAATTTTATTTATTCAAAAAGACTTTTGATTAACTTGATGATTTATGGAAGGAAATTAACTTTTATACTGAATTTGCAATGTTAACGTTTGAAACGTGAAATGTGTCAACCTGCAATCAGTTTGTCAGTTGACACATTGATAAATTTGTGGTTCACGGTTTTGAAAGTGAAGCCATGTGATAAGCAACGATTTAATGTGTCCACATTTTGAAGGTTGTCACAGTTTTAAATGTCTCAAGTCAACCAAGCATTTCAAAGTTTTCAATGCCGATACTTAAAATTACACAATGTGTGATCTATTATTTCTGGTATATTTTTAATCGGTCCCACTTTTCAATTTAAAACCAATTTAAAATCAGCTTTTTAATATTCAATAGTTTCAACACTTCCTCTGAAAATGGAATTATAAAGATTTGGTGACATTAATGAAAATAGTAAACAATAATTTGTTTCTGTAATAGAATAAAGAGGTGAATGTGTTCAAAGGAAAAACGTTTTTATATGTGAAATTTAGTAATACATCATTTTAGAAGAATTAAGTGTAAAAGCAGCGAGAATACGAAAGTGAATTCTTACAAATTTGATGCACCAAAAGCGATGCGGAGAACAAAGAGTAGCGCAGAGCAAAGATGAGATGAGATGAGATGAGGAGAAGAGCAGAGAGTAGAGTACTAGTAAAATGCACAGTGTTCAAGTGAAGTGAATGCAAAGCGTTTGAAAGCGATGTTCGACGTGAGTTTACGTACACAGTGTCCATTTGTATAATCAAATTTATAATGCATTACTCTGCGAATTCGATTCTAATTCAATTTCAGCGATCGTAAAGTGCTTTACGCGACGTTAGAACAATTTTGCATTTCGGGTCGCGAGAAATGTGTGTTGTACGTTTACATGTACTACAGACACACTCACATTCATTCTCCCTTTCGCATTGAATGTACACGAGTTCTCATCTCTTGTTTTCAGGCCATTTTCGGTCGCATAAAGTGCATTGATTTGAAAGCGCACCATTTCGTGTAACACAAAGCGAATTATTAGTGACACATTGAAAGCAGCACAGGTTTCTGTTTAGCAAGCTGTATTCTATTTTTTGCTCGCATTTCAATTGTATTATAAGCAAAGTGCTGCAAACAATCTGAATCTCATCTCATCTCTTTTTCTTTCTCTTTTAATCGTGAGAAAAGTTAGCTTTTACGATTACTTTTAATTATAATTACTTTTCTTAATTAGAAAACGGATGCGAATTAATAATAAAAATAATAAGGAAAAAATGGTTTTGAAAAAGTTTTTCGAAGACAAACATCACTTGAATGTTCAAAAAGCAGCAAATTCAACATTTTATCAGTTTTCACAGTAAACGCTTTAATAAATAGCAGTAACACTTTTCTGCAGTAAATATGAAAATATACGTTAAAATGTTTTTTCACTTTTTCGAGTGAAGTAAATTTTCGTGTTTTATTCATTATTAATTATGAATTGTTTTGATGGCGAACGCAGTGAATTGTGAAATGATTAATGCGACACTAACTCTTTGATCACTTTTAAAACTGTATTCGATGCATATTTAAGATAAAAGTGTTGCTAAAACGTTTTTAAAACTTTTCGTATTGAATGCAAATTAGCGTAACCCTTTAATTAACGCCATTTCAACGTGAAAACATTAATTTTCAACTTTTCAAGCCTTTCTTTTGTGTGTAAGATAAGCGTGTTTTACACACAAAAGATTCGACTAAAAAACAACAAAATGTATGAAATTATAATTGATTTATTGCGTCGTTGAAAATGTAAACAATTAAATGCAAAAATGTGTTCGAAATATTGAGTGAAAATGGAAAACCATGAAAGTGCACATATGACCAAAATAATTATCACTTCCTTTGTTAATCTCTTATTGCGATGAATACCAAGTTGGGACTAACATTTTGCTTGTGGTTTCAAGAGTACAATTCTGATCAAAATAACTCGATTACAGTTCAATGTCTTCAAGGGATTAGCTTCAAATTCGTACTTTTATTATTGTCGCGAGTGTACACTGTACTTCCATCATTGATCAATTCAAGTGCTGTTCACTTTTCAAGGATCGTTTTAAGCGTCGTTTGCGTGCTTTGCAAACATTGAATGAATGAATGAACGAATGTAGAGAGTACACAAAATGTGAGTGTGTATATGTGCCCCAACATGCATTAATTTACTATGTAATCGATTACATTTTCCTTTCGATGACAAAAACGACAACATTGGAAACAAAGTAACACACAAAACGTTTGCATACATTGATTACAAGTCGCTTTTAACAATCATTAATAACTTTATTGTAAATTTTGTTTCTTTGCATTTCTTCTTCTTCTTGCTTATTCATAATATCGATTGCAATGCATTTCAGAAGTTTTTCATTAATTTTATTGAAATGTTGAATGAAGAAATATGAAATTCATATTTAATTCATTTTACAAAGAATTCATTGCATGGAGTGAAGTTAGCTAGTTACATTACATTACGAACTTTTATCTTCGTAATCGCAGTCTTTCATTTCTTTCACATTTTTATTTATTACAAATAATTTTTCGAGTCGAAAAATTGCAAACAAATTAATAACGTTTTTGAAAACGAGTAGAACTGTTTTCTAAATAACCTTTTTTTGCGTTTACTCACTAGCTAGTTTGCTTGCTTGCTTCGAATTATAAATTATAATTTATTTCAACTCGAACTGTGTATGTTACAACTGCCAAAATATATTCAAGTAAATTATGTGTTGCAATTACGTTTCTTGTCGAACAACGTTACCTCCCAAAAAGGTTTACAATAAGATTAATATGCACTATATGCATTTGTTTGTATTTGTTTACCACGTTCAAACAATCAGTGCAATCTTGTGTGCTTCTTACGCTTCATTAATAATTCTCAAATTTTTAAACTCAAAAAATTCGAATTAGAGCAATGTAGAAGAAATAAGAGCCACAAGAAATGATCATCTTTCATCTTAGCTTACCTACATGTTGTATTTGGTGAATAATTAGCATAAACGAATAATAAATAGATGAATGAATAAAAGGTGATTGTGTATGATTTACAAACATTTCGTAATAAGCAGAAATCATTCATTCGCAGCTTTCTGTGTGTAAATAGTTTTTCTCTGTTTCTGTGATCTCGTTTTTTAACTGTTCTCAGATTTGAACATAAACCGAATAGATGTGTGATTGATGAGTGCGTATGTTTGAATGTCCTGCTGAGAGAAGTGTCTTATCCTGGCGTCAACAGGTCCACGTCTATAATAACGGATAGTTATCGTTTAGCAGCGTCTAAATATGGCTCTCTTATTCTTCTCTCGCAACATTTCAATGGACTCGAATCTCACACACACAGCAATGGCAACACAGCAGCGAAGATACCACACATTGTGTGTGCGTTTGTTTGACAGTCACGCATTCGCTTTTCTGCGATGCGCCAGTCTTCACGACTTTTCGCTTTTATACCTATTTTTTAGTTACAAAAAAGAAACATTTTCAAATGCAACAACAATACGCAATGCAAACACAAACACACACTGCTTTCCAGCTACTTAATCTGCTGTCTTCTTTGTGTTTACTTTTCACTTTACCGAGAAATGTTCACGGATTAAAATGCGTAAAGACGAGAAGTAATGACACCACTGCGAAGTCGAGCTGTGATCAGTGATGCTTTATGCTTTCGCAATTGAATAGAGAATCGCGAATCTCGAGTCGTTCATTTTCGCGAAACGTAATTATGTCGTTACATTAAATAATAGTTATTCAATTTCATTTTCACTGTCTTGTTGTCGTCCGAAACGATCTCATTGAATGCACGCATCGATGAGTTTAAATGCAACGACAGTTGAAAGCAAACAGTGCAAGTGTACATCAACGTGTCGTGTATAGTGTTTCTTTTGCTTTCCTAGAAATAAATAAGAAAAGTTACAATATTTGTGTGTATTCACATTTCTGTTCTCCAGTATTCGTTGGAAAGTAAAGATCGCAATCTTTTCGCCTCTTTTCCACTCGAATGTAATTAAAGCTTTCGGCGACAAGACGGATGCGATTCAATTCAATTGTCGTCTGTTTCTCGGACTGCGACCATTTCAAACATAAAATATAACTAAAATTGACAACTGTAGCAATAACAATAACAGTTTCATTTGCAATTGTTTAATAGTTTATTGTCGTTGAAATGATTATTAGCTGAAAATGAGACACATTTGGATTTCTTAAGAAAGTGAAATTGATTGCGATGTTATTCATAGACGTCTGAATGTCGTTGTGTTCGATAAATTAACGAGAAAAAAGTTGACAATCGAAACTAATTTTTAAAAAACAACATTTCCAAATAATTTCCTAACATTCGCAGTAAGTTCAAGCGTTTTGCTTTGCTTTGCATTCGTTTTAGTTTCGCATTTTTTGCTGCGGATTTGAAGATATTTCGGAATTCAGTCTCGAGTCTATACGTTACGCAATAATTTGTGTGTTTCGTCTTTATTTTCGAATTCACTTCTTTTTGCTCGCGAATCAAGCGAATTTCATCAAAGTGAATAAATCGTGAACATTGCTAACAAGAGAAGACACGTGAATGTTGCACTAATGAATTATGTAACTTGATAACGAACTTTATATCTTTCAATGCTTACTTTATTTATTAGTGCAACCATTTTGTAAAATTCGTTGTAAAATGTGTCGTAAATTTTGTTTTTTAATCTAAATGTGATTGCGATTTAAAATAGTAGTTTCGCAATTAACAAACAAACGACGATTCAATTTCAATTTATCTAATTAACATTTCAAAGAGACTGTCAATGACAAACAAACATCTTCTTTGCGTTTTGTGTAAATTTGCATTTTAGAGATAAAAATAGTCGAACGAAAATTGTGAAATAATAATTTATAATTATTGATTTCAAATGAATTGCAAACGAATTGGAAACGAATTTCCTTGAATTTGCAACATTCATTATTCAATACGAATGCGTATGTTTATGTATATTCATGATAAATAATAATTCAAAAGTTGATTTGTTTCCTTTTCAGTTATTGATTGCAAAACAAACAGTGAAACAAACATAACTCGAGGCTATTCATGTGACCGTAAATGATTTGTTTCTTCTGTACTTCTTGTATGTCACACACAAGGAAGAAAATAAAAGTAAAGTATTGTAACAAAGAAGTGAAATGTGTGTATTATGGTCAAATAAACAACAATTTTAAAAGTGCTTTTAAAAAATGTGGCCACAAAACAGAAGCGAAAACGAAACGTTTTTAGCGATAAAAAGTTTCTTTCCTTTTTTGAGTAGCAAGAAAGTTTTTACGAACACAGCACTCACGAAAATACCAGGAATCAATCATGCATTACGTTTACTTTAACAGGTACACTGGTAAACAGTGGAGTGTGTATTGTGTTCTGTTGTGTGTACCTGTTTTGCAAGTGCATTAAGTAAACGAGCAAAGTTTGTCATTCAATCGCCGACTGCTTCTGTTCTTGTTGTTGTTGTTACTATTTCGACGGACGACGTTTAATGGACGAATTATGATGTCTATTCGTGAGTGCACGTAAAAATGTTTCCATTCGATTAACGGTATACAATCGACGAGTACACACCGCACATGAACCGAATGCTACTGTTCCACTGTATGTGTTCTCCTACTGTACAGTAGTATACAGTGTATACAAACATAAAACCATCTTTCAGCAGACATTTATACGCTTGATTACACACTGAACGGGCACAATGGTAGTCTCAGTGTAATTTGTGTGCTTTTTCGGGCAGCAAATATAATCTCGGCGTTCGCTTCTCGTCCGTCGTCGATTGCATTGTTCAGTTGCGACGATCGAATTTAGAGCCGCGAAAAAAGCAGAGAATCGCCAAATGTGTACAACTAGCCTAGCGTAACCTTTACTGTGTTCTCTCTCAGCGGACAATGAATGTCGAATGTCGACGAATGCATTTCGCTTTCGAATCTCTCGAGTCTGGAGTGGCACTCTTCTCTTCTCCGCACTCTTCTCAGTGTTCACTTCATTATTCGAATGAAAAAGAGGAGAGCTTTGCGATCATTGCGCAGCACAACGCCATGCACACAATTTATATAACGTGCGGATAAACATGCTCAACGTTAGCGTTGTGTTGTGTGTATACATTGACAGACACATAGAAACACAGGCACTGTAGACAAGTTATAGCATACTTTTTACCGTCGAATACAATAACCATTATTATGTGTTATAGTTTGCGCTGTCAACCTTTTCAATGGTTTTACTTCTTTTTTCACCACATTTCACATATCGCCTGTTTAAATATAAAAAATGTCTCTGAATAGCATTCATTTGTAATATAGACCTCGGGTCACAAAATGTGTTTGCACCATTCGCACAAAAATGTTCTAAATGGGCGATAAACGCCGCGACACGTTTTATATAGGTACTGAAATTGGAAACCGAATATGTACCTTTTTTGTTATCATTTTTGGTGATCATTTATCAACGATAAAGAATATGAATAATTTGCGTTCGTCTCGAATATTAATTAACTGACGAAATGAACGACGCAACTTTTTTCACTGAAACACACACACGAAAGGGTACAACTAACTAACTAACTACCTAAAGTATAACTATAACTACGTACATTGAATTCAGTAACTGTGATCGGTACACACGGCTTCAAAATAATGCATTCGTTTCATTAATCATATCTGCTAAATTTTTTTCATTGGAAAAGTAAAAAGGTAAAAAAGGAAAAATTCTCCCTTTTGCTTGACTCACAAAATGAAAAAAATGATTTGCTCGCAAATTAATGCCTCACTTAAAAAGCTCTTTCCATTCGCAATTGACTATTATTCGAAGTGAAATACATTTTTAAGTGTATATTCGTTAAGTCGATCATGATTATTACGATGAAAAAGAAGAGACAATTTTTTCACTTCTCAGTAACCAAATATTTACAGACTTGCTTTTCTCGGACGACGTTATCAGCGAAATATTTCGACAACCAAAAAATTATATATTTTTAAAAGAAATATTAATATATAATATTTGCGCACTTGTTTCGAGTGCACAAAAAGTGAATTCTAAATAATTTGCAATTAATCAACAGATTATATGAATTTCAAAATCGTCAAACTTATAACTTTAAATTTAATGTTCAAAAAGTGAAACATTTTTTATATTTTTATTAATATTTATTCTTTGCGCATCATTCTAAAAAAACAGTGAATGCGAAGCATCAAAGATGAGACTTTCAAAGCTTAAGTTTCAAGCGAATTGCATTCGAAGTAAGATAAGAAATAATTCGACACAAGATTAACGAGTATTAATTATCTTCGCTTTCGAAGAGAGAGCAATTTACAGTTTCGCAGCAGATTTCACATTGCGTCAATCGATTGTTTGAGATGCACTGATTCAATTCTGTTCTGCTCAACATTTTAAAGTGCGAATTCATTGAACGAGAGATTTGATTTTCGCCTGTTGGAATATTTTTCACTGTTAACGATTATTGCTGCCTTAAATACACTATTTTGTGACATTCATTTGTTTTCGCGATGTTCATCGATTATTTGTGTATATCCGTTGCCGAACCGCGTCGTTCGGACGTATTCAACTCATCGCGCATAGTTCAGGCCAGTCACGCGCTCTGCAAACACGCAAACCACGCCTAAGAGTTGAGCAAAGCGACGAATGAGCAACGCAGGGCCTGGACGCAGCATCAAAGACAAGTGTGTGGTGTGTGTCTGCATTCGCAATGCTTCGATCGCAACACGCGTCGAGTACTGCGAACACCGCAATTGTATCAGTATTCGTTTTATCTGTGAAACAACAGTGAACTGTGCAACCATTTGTATCACATTTCGTATTTAATTGTTTTTTGTTTGTGTTTGTCGTACGCGAAAGTTAAAAGTAATGCGGTCTCTGTTTGCAGTCGACGACGACGTACAGTCGCCAATATTTACACTAATCTGTTTCACTGCGAGTCATGCATAATCTTTCAATGTTACGTAATTTATTAGCCGTCATTCATTCTTTCGGACACAGAAACTTTGTTTGAAAATTTTAAATTTTTGTGCAAAAGTGAATTAAAAGAATATAATAAACAAGCAAAGAAACAAAAGCAAATAAATAACATTATTTGTGTTATTATTCGTTTTAAATAACACCGGATTAACGGAAAGAAAAGGAAAACCGTAAAGCCACTGTTGTGAGACCAGCAAGCAAAATGTTGGTTCCTCCAGATTCACTCGGAACGACGAAACTGTTGTATCACATAAATAAGTACTGCAATGAACGCGTTGTGTACAGAAGAGGACAGATCGCGAAAACGATTCGCGAGATCGTGAAAATTGTACAGGACGTGCTTAAAGAGGTCGAAGTGCAAGAACCACGGTTCATATCTAGTTTGAGCGAATGCAACGGTCACTACGAAGGTTTGTTGCGCATTCTTTCTCGCTGCACGAAATGCATTCATTTGCAATTTCATAACAAAGCGTAACATTGAATGAAGCGATTAACGATTGCATGAAATATGAAATATGTAATATTGCTTCGTTTTCATGTTTATTAACGTAATAAACAATATTGTTTATAAATTGCAATAATCAAAATTGTATGTGTTTTTATGATTATTAATCAATTTGAGTTTGTTGATGATTGTTTTTAACACTGAACCTTCTTTTGCAAACATTCTCGTAACCAGAGGCTCTAATCTTCAAAGGTCTTGAAGTGATCTCACCGAACGAATTCGAAGTTGTTTTGTATTTAAATCAAATGGGTGTATTCAATTTCGTCGACGATGGCTCATTACCGGGTTGCGCCGTGCTTAAGGTAACAAGAACATGTAATACATATACATTCGCAATACAGACACAAGCACATTATTCTAAATTACATAATCATATTCATTACGCATTCGAAACATTAACGATTCGCTTGCATTTCGTTTCTCATTATTAACACTAAATTGTGTTATAAATACATATTCACTCGTTTTCAAACAATGTTTGAATACACATTTACAATCAAAAACATAACAATGAATAAAACAGTAATAAAAATGGATTAAATTGTTTAAATTAACAAAGAAATAAATTTTTGTGTGCACAGTTATCCGACGGCCGCAAACGTTCCATGTCGCTTTGGGTCGAATTTATAACAGCAAGTGGTTATTTAAGTGCAAGAAAAATCCGTTCACGTTTTCAAACATTGGTAAGTTTGAATGTTCATTAATTAAACTGAATTTAATTAATACATTTTAATTGACTATCGCATCAATTTGTGTTCAACAAATTTTCGTGCACTTTTTGCGGCACTCGTTTCGCAATAATGAGTTTGATTTAATATTTCAAGTCAGTAGACGGAATGGTAATTGTGAGGCCTCGAATGTGTAGCTTGTTACTTAGTCAGTGTAATGTGTAATATGCTTTCGCACAGTGCCACAAATGGCGCAATTCGATAGCCATCTTTTATAGAACATTTGAACGCAGAAAAGTGCATTCGCTGTTTTGCTGATGCTGAGCGCTTCGCGGATTTACGATGCTTCGCAATGCGACGAAACCAAAAGTGTGTCTTCATCGAAAATCTTTCTCCTTCTCTTCTCTTCGTCGCAATCACAATTTTATTGGTTTTTAAATGCATACAAAAATGTGTACAAAAACGTGAATTATTTCAAAATGAACGCAATCAATGCAACCGAAAAGAGGCAAAACGTGTGTGTTCGAAATGAGATTCGAATTGCAAGTCTTCAGCCGTCGTTTTGAGTATAGAGTGAAATAAAATAAAAGCTTATATAATGTTGACTACTTTATTGCCAACATAATTCAACGTTAATTTAATTTTAAACGTCGAACGTCATTAAAACAAAACTAAACGAAAGCGAATGCATTGCATTTATGGAAATACGAAACGCAACGAATAAAATTGAAAATCGATGCGAAATTGAATTCAGTTTTAGCCGACAATGGCTGACCCTTCGTAAGCGAGATAAATTATAAACGATAATTGTATTAGCAAAAAGCAGCAACACATTGATCGCATTGATGTCCGTTGTTCACTCTCAATTAGTATAATCACGTTGTTCACGAACGAACACAACAAAAACACCGCTAACTGAAGTTGTACTTTGCAATCGCAGGTCGCGCAAGCATGTGATAAAAGTGCGTACAGAGATTTGGTTAAAATGATTCCGGACACCAGTGAAGTGAAGTTAAGAGTGAGGGAGCGATACATCGTTCAGATAACACCTGGTAAGCAACGCAACAAGAGAGTGTGCATTTTTTAAGTGCAAAATGCGACTTCTCTTTTTAAAAACGAAAAACTATTGAATTAACCTCCATTACGGGATTGGCAGCATTTCGTTGCAGTGGCCTATGGCCGCGGTCAGCAGCCCATTGGCCAATGCCCACGTGCCCATGGCCACCACCGAACATTGTGGCTGAAGTGAAGTCCGAAGGATTCGATTTATTAAGCAAAGAATGCGTCTCGCTTCAGGTAATCATCATCGCTGCCCATTCGATTCATTATTTTCGTAATCAATTTAACATTGTAATCGTTCATTATAATGATCGCTTTCGCAGGGCAAACAAAGTTCGATGGAAGGAGACGCTTGGGTTCTAAGTTTCGTAGAAGCCGAGAATCGCCTTCTTCAGGTAAGCGAACGCGGTTCAGCCTCGCTATTCAATCTCAGTTAAGCAATCGCGATGAAAAGCGACCATCATCGGCATACCTTTGCTTTTATTTCTCATTTTTTGCTTTCTTCACGCAGGGCGGTTGTCGCAAAAAATGTCTTTCAATACTGAAAACACTCCGCGATCGGCACTTAGAACTGCCGGGACAGCCGATCACATCGTATCATTTGAAAACACTCGTCTTGTACGAATGCGAAAAGCATCCTCGAGAGTGCGAATGGGACGAATCGTCAATCGGTGACCGCATAAATGGCATCCTTTTGCAATTAATCTCGTGTCTTCAGTGTCGTCGATGTCCGCATTACTTTCTTCCCAATTTAGATCTGTTTCGAGGCAAATCTCACAGGTAAGCGAAGAGCCAAATAACAACAAAAACACCTTTGAGTAAACTCACTAACTAGCTGAGCTCAGTTCCCTTTTAAAATGCGTGTTTCTGGTTATTCCTTTGCGATAATTAATCATTAAGAAAACGAAGCGAAAGAAAGGTTAATATTTAATTATTAAGTAAAAGAACGGAACGAAAAGGGCAGAAACAAAGCGCACACTGCGTTCCTGGTCAGTCACTGCGAAAATATTCATTAACTGCGCTGAAGACTGATAAAAAACTGGCGAAAAACCCACACACTAAGATTACACCTGTAGGTACACCTACAAAATAACGTATACTTGAAAGGTATATATACACTGAATCGGCGACCGGTGAACTGAAGCGTATCTGCTTTACACTCGCTTCTTATTATTTATTTTCAAAAGGTAAACTTCGCATGTACACTTGTTTGCTTCTCTTCTTCTCGTTAGCTGTTTTTTACGCTAAAAAAGTCGCTGAGAAAACGAAGAGCTCTTAAGCGTTTAGGAGTGTAACCAATATTTTCTTTCTTCGTTGCGTTCGAAAAGGCCACAGGCGTTTCGTTGCCGAATATTTGTTGAGACGCAACGAGCACCACTTTTGCTATTCTCAACACTTTTTATAAATAATATTTATTTTGCAACTTTCAATGCATTCAATTTGTTGTGAAAAGCATAAGGCAAGAGAAGAGTTAAGAGAATAAGCTTACGATGCTCATTTACCTCTCATATAATCTCATCTCATCTTTTCTTTTCTTACTATTGTAACAACAAACTCAATACTTTAATAGGAGTCAATCGATGATAATTTGATTGCATATTTAAATTGATTAATAAGTATCAAATTACAGTAAAAAGTACTTAACATTTATGATTCTTAGGTTTACATTTGAAAAGTTATAACTTTTTTGCAATTAATTTGTGTAAAAGAAATTTAAAGAAGTAATATCACTAATCGAGGTAATAAATTGTAGATTCTATTACTTTGACGTGGATTTTCCCGTAAATTAGAAATAATTTTCAGTCATTTCGAAACAAATAGCACACAATTCACTTTCACATCATTTTCTTATTTTCGTAATTTGCTACAAATCAAAATTGATGTGTTTTCTCTTTTGTTTCTTAGTTCGTTGGAAAACGCAGCGAAACAAACGTGGAGATTGACCAGAGAATTGTTGACCAATGCTCGATCGTTTGACAAACTATAAGTTATTAATTATGAACGACATCAAAACAAAGCAAAACGTGAACGAAAATTTGAAAATGAAAATTTTTTAAAATACCGAATATTACATGAGAAAAAAATTATTCATACTGACTTCGCAATGTGTCTTGCTTTCATTTTGGTCACATTTTTGTAACGCATTTGTTTTCCATTCAATTAATATAATTAATTACTAACGAATTTAATGTCAAAATAAGTAAAATTAAAAAGCGAAACATTGAAAAGTGAAAGCAACAAACATTGAAGAACAAAAATTAATTGTTTACATATTTAAAGTGAAGAGTAAATAATAATAATAATGAATGATATTATTAATTGAGCTATGCTTTAAGAAAAACAAAACAAGCAAACATTTTAAACGTTAAAATAGTGAATATTAGTGAACGAATGAATGATTAGTTATAATTGATTAGTGATCGAATTTGTAATCAAAGTGATAAACGTAAAACAGTTATCGAATTGAATTTGAAAAGCGAAAGAAAATAAAAATATGCGAATGAACATTGAATATCGTTGTTGATGTTGTTCTTGTTGTTGTAAATTGATTCTTGAAAGCTTTGCAAAGCAAAAAAGACAATTTATTAAAGCGAAAGATGAAATTACACCGTTTATACCACACACTGCAATTTGAAAGGCCAATTATAATTCAATTTCAAAGAGCGAAAAGAGCAAAATTTGAAAAACGAAACACACGAACACACACACAGAACGAGGTGGTCGTCGACAGCGAGAAACATACACACAATTCGGGCGATAATTTATTTAACCGCTGGCGGTGAAAGCGCGTAACTCGCGACCGTTCAAATTGCGTTGCATATGTGCTGAAAAATGCCTAAAGGTATATTATACATGTATATGTATCTATTCCTATTCTATCTATTCACCCATATTTGTCTAACCATGGACTACTGCAATCATCTCATTACAGCAAACATAAACAGCTTTTTGCAATATATTTATAAATTGTAATATTTAATATTTCTTAACTTTATTTCTTACTTTCATTTGAAAAGCATTTAACTCTTGAATAAATTAAAGTTACTTTGTTTGACTGTTTTCAAATGTAATCTAACATTAATTCAGTTCAAACAAAATTGTTTTATAAACATTTTATTCGACCTTTGAATACATATGAAATTGAATGAATGAACCGACAAAACAGTGAACATTTAAATTCAAATCAAGATTATTATGGAAAATAATTAATTTCTTTCGAAACATTTTGCAATCAATTAAAGTGAACATCGTGTTGCTTGAACATGCATTACAATGTTGAATATCGTGATTTCACAATAAACACAGTTAATTGAAATAATTAATTACGAACAGACGAATAACAGCTACGTTTTTCAATTATAATAAGAAAGGTTTAAAACGTGTTGTAAGAACTTTGTTCTAAGTTCTTTTTTGAGTGTTTGTTTGTTAAAATTGAACATTTAACATTGAAAATTCAATTTCTAAGAATATTTCAAATTTCAGTTTAAATTGAATTCTCTTTTTTATTGTTCTTATTTCTTATTTATAAATTAAAATCCTTGACTTTTACAAACCAATGTTTATAATTAGAATTGATATACAGGTTTGGAAAATGAAATGTTTCAAAAATACTTTGCAATTGATTGAAATAAATGAGAAGCTATAAAACGTTTTCGGAACGCTTTTTAGGATACTTTTTTAGTGACACACTTTTTAAATAATAATGAAGCAAAAGAAGAGTGAAAATAATATACTCTATTCGCGTGTTTGATTGACACTTATTACATAATAAAGTAGAAAAGTGAATGAATGTTGTCGACGTTCAGTTCGCTTGAAGATAGTAAAATTGTTAAATTAGTGACACACAAAAAACGTTGCTGAAAATGGCAGTCGTGTAGACATTGAAGCGAATTATTCGTATTTTAAGCAAAGTCGAAAGTAAAAACCAAGTCGGACGTCGAACATGCAACGTTTGAATACTACTTACGCAACGCACTCGAATCGGACAATAATCCGCTTATCGTTGCTATAAAGAGCAGAACGCGTGTAATTGATTACTTTGTTGCCGTATTGCAGTGTTTATTATGTTTCACTGTTTGTGTCACTCGTCAAACATAAGAGTGTAAAAGTGACTGTAAAAGTGTTCGTTTATTTTAATCCTGTAAACATGTAATTAACGAAAGTAGGTTTGAAGCACGCGTTACGCGCACGTTTTTCGCATTCGATAAGAAACGTAGAAAAAAGTGTAAAATCGAAATGAATGGCGAAAGTGTTCAGTAAACAAAATGCATAATGTATTATCAACAAAATGTTTGTTTTTCGCGATTCATTCGTTTGCTTTAATTGAAGGCATGTTTCGCGGCGATAAACGATAAATCGAATTGCAGTGTGCAAAATTGTTTCTTCTGTGTTTACTCAACGATCGCCTGAAAAGTAAGGACCATAAATTGTCTGTTTTGAATAATTTAGTGTGCTGTCTATTGCACTTACTATTCAAGCCGTGTTTTCATTGATTTCTGAACTGAATTGCAAAACACTGCATTCGCTTTCGTTGCACACTTCTTTTTTCATATAAATTTTGATTTGCAATCATTAATCGTCTATTTTGACAAACATTTGTAATTAATGAGCAAACGTTGAACATTTGCCAAGCTAAACAGAGAGCGAAGCGAAAATTGTGCACAACTTTCGAATTGTTTCGCTGAAAGCCGCACGAAATTAGTCCCATTTTATATTTGTCACCAAGTGAAGTGTAGTTAAATAAAGTACTGTATTCATTGCGAATGAAAATTGTGCATTTTTGGTAACTAATGTTGAGAGGCAATTACTGTTAAAAACAGTTTTGCGTTCTCAGAAAATAAAAATGAAAGGTACACTCGACTCGTCGGTCATAAATAATAAATTGCGAATCGAGAATTGATTGTGAATGAATGAACTCGAAAACGGATTCAAGTGACTCGGCTTCAATTTAGTTTACGTTTGTGTATTATGTGTAGAACGTGTGTGTCGACGTGAAGTTCGAGTACATATTTTTTTAATATTTGCTTATCACGCGAACTCGGCGAACGCAACGTCGAGTCACTTTAATTGCCTTCACTGTTCATACTGTATTCGTTCTTTGAATGCACAACAGTTTCGCTTGTTTTACATTGGCAAAACTAATCAGTGAACACTTTTCTCTCTGTTATTTTTTGGGTGTGTTTTCGGGTAGCAGCGCTTTACATAAATAACAGAGTGATCACTGATCACACATTGATTCATTCATTAATTTATTTGCTCTTTTTAATCAATTTTTGAAAAAAGAGTTGTTTTATTAAGCACAGATAAGGCGCGCCTTATGTGAAATGAAAATTGTGTGTTTTGTACGAAATGCATTCGAAGTGAGATCAATAACTTCAGCGATGGTTTTATGCAACAAATTTTAAGCGAAAACATTTCAAATGATTTTCTTTTTTGACATTTTGACATAACTAAAATTGTTTTCTTCTTTTTTTATAAAAAAACTTTTTTCGTGAAACAATGAACGCAACGAATCGATAACGAAATGGCTGATAATCTGTGTGATACAAAACAGACAAAGATTTGTGTGATTGCTTTTGCAGAGAAAAAACGGCAGGTGTTTGTCTATCTATGGTTTGCGTTCTCTGTAAATGTTTATGTCAATTTACAAACCGATTGATGGACGATTTTCAGCGCCTGTTTTGTTCTCTGTGTTCATTCAAGTTAATCATTCAAATATCGCCAAAACGGTGAATGAATAAATGAGATTTTGATGTGAAAATGCGTTCGTATGCACGTGATGCGTGCCAAATGTCGACTAATGCTGAAATTTGTGCTCGACTGTGTTTTAAATCTTGCAACAGAAACAGTTTCGTGACGCGATTCGATTTGGATTAATTTTTAGATCACATTTTGAGATATGAAAACGAAAAATCATTTGAAAACGAAAACGAATTTTCTCTGAACCGTGAAAATGGGGAATTAATGAATTTTATTTACATATTTGCGCTTATAATTCTAGTCGCAAGATTTTTGCTTTAAAAATGAAGAAAATTTTCGCGAATCATTACATAAAGTATTACATAAAAGTAGAACCTATAAATAAATGGCGACTGCAAATTCGGGTGTCTGCTCGGTTGGCAACGAGTTCTATGTGAGTATGTACACTGCACACACACATTTTTGCTTACTGGCAACAGTGCAGTAGTGTGACTGTTAAACACTGTACATTTCAAGTATTGATTTTTAGATGTGTTCAACTTCACTTCACATGCTATGTGTTGTGACTGTGAATCGCTGCTGAATTGCGATTGAGTAGCCGGTCTATGTGTGTTCAGCGGTCGTGTCAGTTTTCTGTTTGCGTTTTTGTGTTCTAACGGCAAAAATGGGCGTCGAAAGCGTTTTCAAGTGTTTAACAGAGCCGTTTTTTGCTATTATGTTATATTTCGCATTCAATTTATTTGCGAATTAATTACAACGTATTCATTTGCCAACAAATGGCGACGATAATTATCGACGAAATTAGGAACTTTTAAATTGATGCGTAAAACAATGTTTCGAGGTGTACATTCATATGCACACGATACAGCATAACAGGTAGTTTGTTGTTGTTATTGTTATTGTGTGCGTACTACTCATCAAAAGGTATGAATGAATGAATGAATATATGGATGAAAAGAGGCGATTTATTAATAAACGTAAAGCAATAAGAAAAGAAGGCAGCAAAATGGTTAATAATAAAAGTGGAACTTTAAACGATTGCGATTTATTTTTAAGCGAAAAAATTGTAAAATAATTGTTTGCGTTCGGCCGAACTAATTGATGCCCACCCATGAAATCGACTCTTTTCTAAGATCGCAATCGGCAATCGTTGTCCGCAGCGCAGCGCAAACAACAGACACACACGTACACAGTGTACTGTTCAGTGTTCACCAGCTAACTTGCAATTGAGTGATGTAGTGATAGGCGTTTGTAAATAATAAATTATTCGTTTCAGTCTCTTCGCTTCGCATTCATTGCTTTAGTGCACCTAAAGTTCACTTTTAAAATATTATATATTTACGAAAGTAAATTAATTTTTTCTCTAAACCTTTTTCTTCTTCTTTTTTCACATTTTACTGACAATTCATTTATTTACGACTGTTTCAATGATGTTTTTTTGGGTTAATTTTAATCAACCCAAACTCACAACTGACAACGCTAATGTTGTTCACTTTGTTTATAATCAACGTAGACTGGAACTGAAAGTAAAATAAATTAATTGATATCGGTTTCGAGTGCTGGTAATCAAGTGTGCGAAGAAAAAATGCAAAAAGTTATGAAAGAATAATTGAAATGTGGCGAATGCAAAGCATCGCAATTGTGGACCACGAGTAATGCACACTTTTTTCGGTAGTTATTCGGTAACGAGACATAAATTCACGCGTCGTTGCTCACCCGAACTGTTCACGAAGAGTCCATGCATCACCGGTGTTGCATATCGAAAGCAGCAGCGGCCAAATTAGATGTATGTATGAATGTACGCTTCTGTCTGCCAGCCAACGTTTACTGCACTATTAAAGCCATCGAATTTAAAAATGCTCGCGTACGCAATGAATCACAGGTACTCTATGTGTCTGTGTGTATGTACACTGTACACACACAAACTCTGGTAACGGTTCTTTGCATTGTCGATTCGATCGCACAATAATTGACGTGAATACGAGTGATGCTCGGATGCGGATGCTTCGATGCGTTCGTTTGTCTTCATATCTCACTTTTGGCGTTTCGCTGGGCTTCGTAAACCAACGAACGAACGAATTGATCCCATCGCACGCATCGAATGACCTGCAACCGTTGTCTACGGCAAATAAGCCTCTTGCGCCGGTTTCGTGGTGTGTGTCTGCGTTGTGTGTGTGTGAGTTCTGTGCTGTTCACCAGATTTCCCAAAGGATTCGCTGCAAAAGCTGCACTTTAATGAGAAAACATTGGCCAAAAATTAATGACTACGAAGAATTACAGTCACTCCGCTTTTAACAAACGATTACTTTTTTAAAAGTTCTAATTTGAATTCAGTAGCAATTACATTATTGTTGTTCATTCATCACATTGTGTTCATTTTGTATAAAGACCGTCAAGAATTGCAGAAGATATACAACTAAACAACAGTTGTCCGCAAAAAGCAATTTGGCACAAATTCACTTAATGACCGACAGGTCATTCGATGGCACAATATTGAACTTTAAATGTTGAGGTTGATGGATTAACAACAGTATTCTACGCAAAATATTTACAGTCGGCTATGAAACACACAATGTCCTAAAGTTTTCTAATATTCATTAATGTTCAGTTTAATTGAAAAACAAAAAATGTTGCATATATTCAAGTAATACTTACATGTAAATAAAGCAATAATGATATACTTTGTGTGTAAAACTTCTGGAATCTTTCAACGGAATAATTCACTTTTCGCAAAGCTGTTTAATTTTTTTGTAATTTATTGTGCACTTCGTTAAATGACATGAAAAAAATGTAAAATTTTCATCTTTATAAATTCACACATAATCAAAACACGATCCTCATTTACAGGTTATTTGTCAGAAAATTATCAGCAAATTACACAACTGATTTAATGCTGTTTCAAAGTTGTTTCAGAGTTAAGGTTCTTCAGTGCCATCTGCTGAATCTAACTGAAATATCATCTTTCAAATTAGGAACAATATTCAGTGATAAATGTCAACGAATATCACAAATACACACAGGAGATGACACACTAACTCAAAACAACTTTTCAAACAACATCACATCTATTATGTATGAAATCAGCTGAAATGAAATGAAAAATCGAAATAGATTTCAAAAGTTTAATAACTCTTTAAAAATTGTTGCGTGTTATTTACAAACCGAAAACTAAAATTGAATTCACAATTTGTGTAACAAGAGTTTATCGTCTTTGTTATTGTCCAAAATAGTACATGAACAAGTAATTGAATTTTTATTCTATTTAAACGACGCTCTATTTCTCTGCCTCAATTCATCATAACTTGTAAACGTTTGTTGATTTGATTTAGCCGATAAATCATCGTCTAATTTAGTTCCTAAATCTCTGTCTTTGAAAGGGTCATTAACACTAGATTCTGGTTGCCAGTTCACATCCTCTTTCGCATATCCAACGCTGGTATCGTCTTTGTCAAATCCAACGTCTCCCCATTTATTCACACTTAGCGGTTCATTGCGTCCAAAACGTGAGCTTGAAATAGGTTTAGACCAACGGTCATCACTTTGTTCACTACTCAGGTTCCAAGAGTTAGATGCCGGTTGTGAACCAAAAGAGTTTGTTGTAACGCCTAAAAGAAAAATTCATTAAAACAAATACGTAATCATCCTCTGTCTTACCAAGATTTCTATCTTTATTTCTCATCCGCACTGATTCAACAAAAGGTGTGTGCAAATTAGAATTTATGATCAATTGGTTACAACGATTTCCGTACGAAAATTTTCCGACAATAAAGCTTCCGAAAAAAGCGCCAGCATAATACATGGCAGTGGGGTTAATACGACCAATTTTTCCCAAGTAAAAAACGGCGCCACAACTGGCCATTGTTAGCGGAACAACTGACAGCAATGACAAACACAGTGTTGGAACAATACAAGAAATACAATACTAACTTCTTCCCAAGAAGCAATCTCGAGCGCACTGCTTAACCAGTGCCATATCTTCAGGAGTCATCAATATTCGCTCTCCACCGGCGGAGGTAATATATACCCCGTGGTCTGCGTTACCACGTGTTGCGGGAGATCTCTGTTGTCCTGCATCAGCACTGGTGTATTGATTCTGGGCTCCATAATTCGCTG
>NCKV01000072.1:0-29513 GCA_003675905.2 Leptotrombidium deliense
ATGTTGTGATGCGTTGAAAAACGTTTTTCGCTCATTTTCTCCGAGAAACAATTGCATCTCGTCGGCAGTGCACGTTTTTCTGACTGCATTTCTTAACCGTTCTCGTTCGAAAGATGTTTCACTTCGATTTGATTCATTGCTCGCCATTTTATGCGATTCGAAATAATGGCTGCGAACTTGTTTTTTGTGCGTTACAAAAGCATAAAAAGGTTGACAACAATTCGTCGCTTTATGTGTTCAAATGGTTCTATTCGCGTATTCGTGATGCATTCATAACCGAAAAGCACATTAACACACGTTTCGTAAAAATGTTTCATTCGATCACAACAAAAATATAAATATCGCGAAACTTTCAAAAAATTATTGTTCGCATTCAAGTGAATTTCTGTTTTAAACACTAATTTCAAATTGCTCTCGATTGAACATAATTGAGAACACAAATCGATGCTCGTTTACTAGTGAATCGCCAGCGATTTGTAAGATGAACTGTGATTCGAGTCGCGTTTATGTATCGTTTTCGAGGAGAAAAAACGCTGAGGAAGAAGATTCGCAACTAAATTCACTGGCGAAATGCAGTGCATTGCAAGATTCGTTACAAAACGGTCGTCGCTGAAATATACGTCTCTATAATCAAATAGAAGTGATTGTGCACCGAAAAAATGTATTGCGATTCGCGTACTAATATAATGGTCATCGAATGTGACCATCGCTTTTCGAGATGATACTCACTCGAGAAAAGCTTCTTCTCTTTATCTTTCGCTTTGCCTTTGCTTATTGTCGCAGCGTTAAATTATACGAGAAGAATATCGATGATATTTGTATCCTTATTCTTCTTCAACATGCCAGTGTGCTTAATTGTCTGCAATTTCAGCATTCGCATCCGTATTCAGTTTCAACAAAAGTGCGCATCAAATTAACGACGCATTTGATTTCGAAACAATAATTAAAAACAAAACAACGGAACATAGAATTATGAATTTATTGCAGCTCTCAGCGATTCTTTCTTTCCTGTGCATGTACATGTACATGTATCCAGTATTTGCGAGTGCAGAGAAAACTGCGCGAAACTTTCTCGTCTCGAAATTCACAACTCATTCTTTAACTTTTATTTTCCGCTTTCTTCT
Source organism: Leptotrombidium deliense (assembly GCA_003675905.2). Lineage (NCBI taxonomy): Eukaryota > Metazoa > Arthropoda > Arachnida > Trombidiformes > Trombiculidae > Leptotrombidium > Leptotrombidium deliense. The sequence continues at coordinate 1,125 of NCKV01000072.1, forward strand.
CATCGATTGCAAACGCAACCGTTTTTCGATGCGAACAATGAACGTTTTTCGCTTGCCTACATTTTTGTTGCTTTCCTTTTTTCCATACATAAACCGTTCGTGCATTCATCACATCTAATTTGATGCTTACGAGCCAACTTTTGAAGCAACATTTTTGTATACTTGTCACTGAGTGCGAAGAAATGCTGGTTAAAGATAACGAGTGCAGAATTCATTTTGTTAACCGGTGCACAGTAATTGATTAAAAACATGACTATTGTTCGTCGGCTAAATTCGTCGTTGAAAATGAAATGTCAAGTATCGAGTACGAAGAGGATGAGAGAGAAGAGCTGAATGTATTGCTTGGATAATGTTGATCGTAATCCGACACAAGCCTCCGAATTCGATAGTTTCAATGAGCTGTGCATTTGCTGCGAATTCACCTTTGAAATGGAGAAATTGCAGTGAATCTTTTCTCTCCTTTTTTCGTTCACAAAAAACGAAACAAAGAATAAAATGGCTAAAAATGCCTTTCAGCGAGAATAGCGGCAACTGCTATGTTTTATATGTGAATGCATTCACGTACACTTCATTTCGCTGCTGACATACAAACGATGCATTCACGGTTACGTCCCGTCACGCATTCACCGCATTCACGTATTTTTCACGTCAATTATTTGTGAACACTTCTCATTCGCACTGAAATATATCGACAATTATTTTAAAGCAGTTCTCTCGAATCTGTTTTCAATTTACAATCATGAAAATTAATTAATAATCGATTTGCGAATGCATTTCTTGCATGTTGCGAGCAAAATGCGATTCAAGGAGAGAGAGAGAACGCGACTGAAGACATCACTGTTAACGATGTGTTCTGTTGTTGCCTGCAATGCACAAGTGATTGCAGCGAACACTGATTTCAGTTGCATTGCAATCAACACACGCACTGATTACGATTGCAGCACACATACAACATATACACAATCTCGATGTGCGCTTTTTATTTACTCGTGCTTTCGTTTTTTGTAGTAGTGTTTTTGAAAACTTTAATTATTGATTTCGAGAAACATGTTTGTTCTGCGACTATAATTTTTGTTTGCTTTCCAGTGTTTAACATTGAAATGATTTTCTTATTGAAATTCAATTTATTTGCAAAAGTAAACGCAATGATTTTTCATTGACTTTTCGGAATATGTGATTTGAAACCTTTTTAAATAATGTTCACGTATGAGTGAACGCACTAAAACATATTCTTTGATATATTTGACATTTGCAAAGCGATTGATTTTGGAAAACGTGAACATTATTTAGAATCGAAGCGAGTGAAATAAATGTTCGAGTGTTTGTTGCGCACACCAATATTTCATTGTTATTCTCTCAGTTACAGCAGCATGCATACAATTTTCATTTCGCCAAAAATTGTGCAGCTATAATTTTGTTTGCTAAATAATACATGGCAAATATTATTTGATGCGAACCGTAATACAGCGTTATTCCCAAAGGCTTTACGCGTTAATCAATGTTCACGAAGTATTCTGAACAGTGAAATGCGACAACAGTGAATACAAATGTAAATGTTGAAAATACAAAATGCGACGCGATGTATGACAACAAAAATATTGCATTCGTTTCTCCATTTAATTTATTCTAATTTTAGAGCTGACAATCGTTGACAATAATTCGAAATCGCCGAAAACAGCAAAATGTAAATTTTTCAAAACGCTCGTTGTTCGCTTGTTAACGTTATCGATGTCACACTGTATCAATCATTCGCAAATGCAATCTTCTAAAGCATTTAAGAAATTTTTAGGCTCAACTTTTTTTGCATAATTGCAGATTTTTGATCGCATAAAGCAAAACATAGAAATTACGTTTTCGATTTTTGTTCGAACGACGATCATTTTCGAGTAACTCTGAATTGTAAAGTGTGCAATAATAATAATAGTTAGCTGCTTGATTAACAGCGGCCTTTTTGAATTCAAATTTATACTATTTTACAATTTTCGCTGTTCGCAAAATTACATTTAATACATTGTTTTACTTTTTTGTGCGTTTGCATCGATTTTTGTATTATTAAAAGTAGAAAACGAAACGAAACGAAAAGCGAACGAAACTAAATGCGATGTAATAATACTTGTATCTTTTTGTGGTAATGAACCGCTTCAGTGAACACTAGATTAAAGTAAACGACAATGAATCGTCTTAAAGTGAAAGTGAAACTTTGTAATTATGCGATGCATTGAATGAACGAAAAGTGCGTCTAGTGTAGTTTGTTGGCGAATGCATCCGCAAACTGTTATTCGTGCAACTCTTTGCACACAAACTCTTGTTTATTATTATTTGCAGCAAATAACAGTCTAAACGCGTTTAAACTGTTCTGACAATTAATTTTGTGTTACAAATGAAAGCTGTAATTTAAAGTAACGTTTATAAAATCACAATCGATTCACTTGACGTTTTGCTGCGCTTTGTTTGCTCGTAACATTTTTGAACAAGAAATCACTAAAAATGGAAGCTTTTGTTCACAAAACTGACGCTATGCTTAAAATAGCACACAATTTGCGAAAGTTAATTAGGAATTATTGCGAAAACGAATGGCGAGAGAAGAGTAGCACTCTTTTAACAAAGACTGCTACTTCGAGTACCTTACAACAAATGAATGAATGTACGTGTCTACGTGTGTTTTCATCGAAAATGGTTGTGGGCTCATTTTTCCTGCGTACTTCCTTCCGTCTCTTTTGCACTGCCATTGAAACGCATTTGCAACCTGCAACTCTCCAAAGAACTGATGAACGACAAGAAGCAACGAGCGTTTTGTATGTGCTTTTATCGCATTCATTCGTTGTCGAAAATGGGATTGCATTGAAAATAGATGCGAATGAGGAGAAATTTCATCGATGAGATGAGATGTGTGCGCACCTGAAAAAACTGACTGAAATCCGGAAAGAAGTGAAAAAATTGTGAGGGAAGCACATCTAGTATCGCGAAAATTGCTTTTCTTGCATTTCTTTTTTGTCGAAACGCAAAAATGAAGAAAAATATAGACACGATTACGCATGTTAAGCATGAGAATTGCTGCGAGCAGCCAATATGTTAATTGCCTTTGTTTCTTGAGCGCAGCCAAAAATTTGCGCCGCATTCTTTTCTGCTTGGAAAAGGAGACGAAGAATAGTGACTCTTTGATTCGACGAGTTACGTAGACATGTTACTTTTTGTGCGAAAAAGTGTAAAACTTTGATTACTTTGCGAACGAAAAGGAAAGAAAATAAAAGTTAGAAAGAGGCGAACAAAGTTTTACTCCTCTTTTCTCATCTTTTTTGTGCTTCACTTTTCGAAGCATTTTCGAGAAGTCTGCAAAAAGGATGCGTTCTCTGTTTCGCAAACAATTTCACGTCATTTGCGAAATAAAAGCGATCATATTTCTGCGGCGAAAGTGTCGGCAGAAAAAGAATTGACGCTCTTTTTCTTGCGAATACATTTGAATGGAATGTATTCGAGATGAGAGCGATGAGCAGATTCGCTGAAATTCGTCGCCTATCAATGAACTGACTGCTTGAATGTTGCATTTCGAATGAAGAGATGAGGATACGAAACATGTCTGTGCACAACTCATCGCTTTTCTTTCGTTTCACTTCTGAAACATTTCTGAAATTTGTGAAAAACTTTGAAGCAGCATCTCGAGAAGATCTTTTTTAAAAAACAATTTTTCCTTTTTTGTAAAGCTTATCGTTTGTAAAGGAAGAGGGAGAAGAAGTACGAAAGAGTTCCGTGTGAAAACATTGAGAGCGAAACTTTTTTAAAAACTAATCTTTAAATGTCAAACTGTGTTTTATCGATTTAATTCGTTTTGTGATTCGAGTAACGAAAATGTAAAACGCGCACACATTGCTATTTTTACTGTTTTAATAGAGACTGTTAAAAAGTGTGCATGTTCACTTTATGCCCGAGAATCGTCGTTAATTAACGGATTGCAATTTGCAATTGCGATTCTTTCGAAATGACAGCGAAAGCAAAGCATAATTCATTTCGCTTTTAGTTTACAATCGCATATTTCTTATTATTAAGTTTAGTTTGCATAAATTCAGTAATAAATGTTTGCGTATTAGTGTTGCATAATAAACATGGCTGTTGGCGATGCTTTTGAAAGTAATAATTTTTATTGAATCGCAAAACGCTGCTGCAAGTGAAACGCATTCGAATCAATCAATGCTCATTCACGTCATTAAAACCATAAATTTGTTGTGTGAAATTGTGAATAGCAAAAGTTTTCGTTTTAAATTTATTAAATTTCGAGGCGAGTATGCGAGTGTAAAATATTTTAAACATGCATTCATAAATTTGAGGCAATAGTGCATAAAAAGCCAATTAAATGTGTTGAAGAAATAAGAAAAACAAGAGTGAAATGAAATGCGATGCGAGCGACGAAAGGATGCAAAATTAATGAGCTTTGGATGAGTAATAAACGGATGAATGTTTTGGTAAACTTGTTGTAATAGCATCGCCAGTGTATCGTTCGTTCATCGCTATCCGTGTGCGTTCATTGATTGCCGGTATTTGATGTGACCCCAAGTAAGTGGTGCTCATGTTATATATTCCTTAGCAAAGAGTCGATCGCAAAGTGCAAACGTCGTTATAATCTTCATTCGAAATCCCAGGCAATCCTTTTTCTTCTTGCTTTTACTTTCATATTTTTTATTATTTCCAAAATGGTTCACTTTTTCTTCTTTCGTTCACTAATCATTTACACCGTTACAATCCACGCGTCGATTCAAGTATCCATCTTTTCGTTCGACAAACGTATAGTTTTCGACAAAATGTTATGTTTTAATCGCAATCGAACACTGCTGCTCATTCTCACAACGTTCAGTCCACAACTGTACATTGCAGCGTTCGACAATATTTTTAGTCGCACAGGCGAAAACGTTAATTAAAAGAGTCGCGAAAGAGGAAATAAAAAATCTTGTGTCAACAATTAACGTTTACTTTCGCTGCTCATTTAATTTTGCAGCAAAAATATAAATCTTTTCTAAGCGCATCTCTTCACATTCGTTTTCATCCACAAGTAGCATTTCATTCAAAGCACACATTCGTTATTGCAATTAAATGGCTGTTTGAAAAGAAAAAATGAATGTTTCACTGCGAATCGAAATGAAATGAAAGAGCATCGCTTTAACTGCATCACTTTTTGTGACTCTTTAAAAACGTGAAACACATTGCTCGCAAAGTATTGCAATGAAAAATAACTTTCAAATTTAATATTTACTACATAAATACACTATTGTAGTAGTAACAAAAAATTTGTTGCATATTTTTTATTCAAAAACGATTGGCAAAGAATAGGAACACAATTCGATCACAATTTGAAGTGGCAAAGATTAGAGTCGCTGTTGTTGAACTAACGGATATTGACGTTTTTTGAACGTATTAAATGTATTGTATAACAAAATCGATTCATTGTCGGAATACTTTGAATACAAGATTTCGTTTTTGTTTCGTTTGGCAGCGAATTTTAATTCGACGCAAAATGAATGGCAAAGAGAAGAAACAAAATTCGCGACTAATTTATTCGCGTCGAATAAGTGTCGCAGTGATCGAATAGACGGCCATTGTTCGCCGTTGTAATCCATCGTTTAAAAGTAAAATGTGTTTAAACAACGCGAACACACACTGTTATCGAACTGCGAAGCAAAGTAAAGTTAACAGTTAACAAGAGCTGCAAAAGTTTCGATACACGTTTCAACCGTTTTCACGATCACTTTGAATAATGTTTGTGACGTTTATTTGTCGCCGCTTAAAATTCGGGCAGTTTAATTGCAGTGACAAATGTTGTCTTATTTATTTCTGCTGCTTTCTCTTCTCTTTCTTTCTCTGCATAAATGAATTGCGAAAACAAATAAAAGCGCACATTTCTTGTAGCATCAGTTTGCCAGCCATTTGATGGTCGATGACACGCAAAGCAGCACATTGCAGCGTGCTCATCGTTCTCTGAACGCAGTGCAAATGCGATCGCATTTGTAATATTTCGCTTTGCAATTCCTTTCTGTGGTTATTTAGTAGCGTTGCTTTTATTTTTGTGCTCAAATCGCTCTCTGTGAATTTTCGAGTGCCCGTCATTTCAGAGACTCACAATAAGCTTCTCTGGTCTTGTAAGCTTGTGCAGCGGAATTTTGTTTTCTTTTTTATGAGTCAAAATTAGCGAAAACGAAATCACTCGAAATTGAATACGTAAAAAAAGAAGTTATTTTCGTAACATCGGTCAATTAAGTTATATTTCGGTTTTCTTTTTCTTACTCTTCTTGTCAAAGAAAGCGCAACGAAAAAAGAAAATATCGAATTGCAAAACATACACCGATATAAACATTCGATTTCGGTTTTCGAACCAAAAGTATTTTCCAAAATGAACTCAAGGGTGAAAGAAATGCAGTTTTCAGTAGAATGTCGTGTTTTAATCTTGTCAAGTAGTATGTTGCTGCAGAGAAAATAAAAACGTTAATTTTGAAAAACTAACAATCTAATTTACCTAAGTTAACCTTAGACTTTAAATTCTCATTTTAAGTAATGTGAATTAAACGACTTGGAACACATCATTCTATCTGCGAACACTAACGAAAATTTTGAACATGAAGAACATTAAACATACATGTATACATGTACATGTGTTGCATATAGTACAAATATTTTGCTCACATTTAAGTGGTTTAAACATTTTAGTTTTGCGAAATTAATTATTTAAGCTTAAAAATATGATACTTTATGAAGATCGTTTTGTAATATATAGTAAAACGGATTTCACGTAAGTTTATGATACCAGATAAACTCAGCTTATCCTGATTTAAAAATTTTGAGTAAATTTGATAAAAATTTTATTAAATGTTGTAGAGGGTGAAGACGAAAATTTCGATTGGACTGAGTTGTTGTGAGAATTGGTATTCGAAGCACAAAAGCGGATTCGAAAATATGAATGAGCTTTGAGTAAAAATGTCAAGCACAGAACTCGCTTAGAACAACAACAGTGAACATTGCACACTTATGTTTGTTCCGATATTGGAACAGTAACAGGCTAAATATGTAACTTTCTCTAGCAGCTAAATCCATGTGCAATTTGCAACACAAATGCGTTCTCCGTATTTTTTGAGTAGGCGGAAGTCGCACTCAGAGAGTGCAGGAAAATGTTTGTTAATAATCAATTAATTGATGTTTATAAAGGTTAGTTTATAAAAAAGATTTCACACGTTATTGACTGCGAATGTGACACCGAATTGGATGTGTGCTCACTTTTGTTGTGTCTCCGGAAAAGAAAGAGAAGAGAGCGGTTTTCAATTGAAACGCTTCCTTCTTGTCTCGATTCACAATAGAAACGCAATGCTGCTCTTCTCTCTTCTCTCTCTCTTCTCTTCTCAATCTCATTCGACTGTTTCCTTCTCTTTTCGTCTAAAAAACGTGGCGATCAAAGTGCGTGAAAACGAATTTGGAGACAAACCTGAGCTGCGAATACAGTTTGCATTTACATTTATTGATTTCGTTGTGCAAAGCGAAGACAATAATTTAATTTCAAGTCCAACAAATTTCACGCTTTTTATGTCTCATTTTCAAAGTGAATAAAAAATTTCATCGTTCGTGTTGTGTTCACAGTGAATTAGCAAAAAGTTTGCAAGCTTTTTCTGAGAGCAATTAACGCATTTTAATGAATGCAATTGTTTGCATTGTTTTTTATGAAAGCTTTTTCTTTTCGAAATGGTGATAATAACTTGTGCAACATTGTCAAAATCGATGTGATTGTGTTGTGTTGTCAATTTACTGTTTGTAGTGGAATAAGGTCGCAAAAGCAATGCAAAACACTTTTGCAAAGAAAATTAAACTAATTTTTGCATTTTTTGCGCTCACAAAGAAGAAAGGATTGAAAAGATTTGCGCCACTCTTTCGTCGACGAGAATCGCAATTCAATTGAATTCTGTTTAAACATCGTTCGTTCGTTCGTTAATTTACTTTTCGCAGACAATCGACACGAATACACAAAAAGTAAAAACGAAAAACAGCAAAACTAAACTAAATTCGCACAGAGCACAGCATTTTTGCACACACAGCGACGACTGCAAGATTTGTGGTCATTGAACCTTTTGTGTGTGCCAACGTTTCGTCGTTAACAGTGAACAACACTTGAAAATCTAATTTAAATGTATCGCTTCGATTTAACGCGCACAATACACACAATTGCGTTCGAATACAAATGTTATTGCAACTAATTTTTGCATTCGAATCGCTTTCATTTATTATTCGATTATCACGAGTAAATTCTCTTTTCAATTGATTCAAAATTACTGTTTTCATTATTTGCAACGCTTTCACATTGAAATTTGCAAAATTACAAAATTACATCGCAATTCTATTCACTCGAACAATTCGAAGTTCAACGAAAAGCATAAAAATGAAATGATGAATGCGATGAATGAAAAACACAAATCAAATAAATTCAATTACTTAAAGGTTAAGCGAGCATTTCGTTGAGAATAAACTGCGAAATTCGTTGAATTAGTGAGAAATTTAATTTTAAATTTAATTTTCAGCTATTTTTCGTTAAACAAGCATCTTAATGAATCTCTGCTTATTCTTCTTCGCAATTCGATTGATTTCTTCGCAAATCATTGCAACCATTGTCGAGCTTATTTTCGTTCACTGTCGAGTTCAGTGACTTCAATATTCACAGTACAAGTACTAATATTTTACGAACAATAAAATATGTATTCGACGAATGAAATAATTTTTCATAACGAGAACACAAAAATTCGGATCACATTTGAAGTATAAAAATGCAAATTTTAGTTCATTGAATTCAAGAAATCCGTTTCTCGTTTCCGTCGTCTACTTTGTGTTACATAAAGCGATTCATTACAAGATGCGAGTCTGAAACGAAATTTACAATAATTATGTAATAAACTGCGATATTGCGTTTTGCTTCGCTTTCATTATTAGTCGTTACATTATTTTTATGCCCAAAAAACAATGTATTAGAGGAAATTGCATGCAAACGCATAACAATTGGCTACTTTTATCATTGTTGCACTTCAGAGTCTTTACTATTTAAATAAACGCTGAGAATAAATCGCAGCTCGCAAATTCAACCACTACATTAGTAGTGATTACTATTATTATTATATTTATATTTATTCAAAGCGAGTCTTGAAATATGCAAATTAAGATTAGTTTGCATTCGTCTCTTGAAATGCACTCACAATACTTTCACATTTGAATCGACAATTAAACGTTCAAAAGTTGGGTGCATTAACTCGAACAACGAAGTATTTGCAAAGAAATTCTTTTAATGAATACTAAATTTGCATTTATGCAAGTTTTTCAAAGAAAAGATAAAATCGATTGCAACAAAGACTGGAAATTAAGTTGCATTGATTTCGGCTGCAAATTGAATGCTAATTTTCTTGCAAACTTCATTGTAACTGCACAACTAAATGAGAACACAATTTATAAAATTAGACTCGCATGTACATTCGATTCTATTCAATTGTTATTCTTCTAAGTTTACTTTCAATTATAATTTACATTGCAAATAAAGCGTGCAATTATAACTGTTGTTTACTGAAATTGCTGAATGCTGATGCGTAACAACAAACTTGAATGAATTTGATCATCACACATGCAAGAATAACAAGCAACATGCAACATGCAACTTGCAATTGCAACACATTTTGAAATGCGACAATCGGGTTGCAATTAAAGAACACTTTTCGAAACCAGAACTCAATAAATAATTAATTGCTTATTGATTCACTAAATCCGCATTTAATAACAGTCACTTCACAACACACACTTGCAATCTGAGTTCCTTTTGCTCTTTAGTCTCATACATTAATAATTAAACGTTTACTTTTTCTTTTTCATTTCACTAATTCAAGCATCGCTGCGTCTTGCACTTTTTTGCTATACTGTACTATTGCCAACTCTTCTAATGCATTCATGTCGTAAGTAAGTTTCGACAATATTTTAAATTGAGTTCAACTCTTCTCGCAGAATATAAAACCATAGAAATGAGAAGTTTTTCATTTTTCAAAACGTACGCGAATCGCTCGCAGAGAAAGTTTTGTGTACAGTAACTTTTACTCTATTTTGTGGTGTGCAAAGTTAAGGCTTCTAACGTATTTTGTCGCTATTTTGTGTTTAACAAAATCTCGAAAGTCATCTATTTTTTCGGCCTCGCTATTTCTTGTTTCGATACCAATTTTGATCCTATTTGACAGCTTTTCGTTTATCTCCAAAATGTGCGGTATTTTTCGTGTGTTTGTGCGTCGCGCTTGTATCATACAAGAAACGAAAACGTTTACACATTCATTCTCCTCTCACCTTGCTTGCTTCTCGTACCAAACCTTCTTTAAATATTTGATCATTGTAAATATGTGTGTATGTCACACTCGCTGCCAATGAGCGACTAAATACTTCTTGAATGTAACCAAAAACAATGAAATTATAAATGGCTTTCGAATTTTGAATAAATTAAACGAGTAATCATTGCATCATCGTTGACATCGTTTTTAATGATACACTGCGATTATTTTTCATCGTGATAAATTCGAGAGATTCATTAAATTGCGTAAATTATGGAGAAAGAATGCAATTAAAAATTACATTTTTCCTCGATAATCGTCGCTTAATATTTATGGAACTAATTAAAAGTAGCTTTAAATAAAAATTAAGTTTACTTGTGTTCAATGAATACTGTGATTGTAATTACGCGCGTTACACTTGACTTTTAATCAGACTCAGTGTCATAATATAAGCGATGCTCTTTATTCGCAGTGATTTGTCATACTACTACACTTGCACTTTAATATCACTTCTCTGCAACTCACGAAAGCTAAACGTGAACAAAATGAACATTATTTTTGTTTCGCAAACTTTAATTTATCAACATTTTATTAAAATTCACAATCATTTTGTGCGGTCTTTGAATTGTCTAATGTTGACCAAAATTAATGAAATCGAAACGAAACGCGAAAACACTGATTCGAATAGACTAAACATACTATAATTCTTCCAAATTAATTGCAAAACTTTAGTTGTGAAGAGTGTGTGAGCAGAAAGTGTGTCTTCATTTAGAAGCACGTAGAAGTAAATGCGACACACTGATACATTGAGTAAGAATGCGTTGAAAGAAGAATTGCGTTGCGATTACGAGTGATGCGACACTTTTAAGTGATGCTGCGAAATGCGACACTTGTTTCTCTTGTAAAGCAACTAATTTTATTTACCAATCTCTTTCATCTCTTTTTTCGTTCTCTCTTTTTATTTGTTTACCGTTTCTTTTGCAAAATTAATTTTGTTTGTAAATTTGTTCTTTTTTGCGAATAAATTTTAAATAATTGCGTTGACGCGCAAAAAGTTAATTTCTAAGTTTAATAAAGGTTTACTTTTTGTAAACGAAAAGAATAATTAAAGTAATGAAGTAAGATCAATGTTCGTGTTAATCGATGCATTTACATTTTTTTCTACCTAACTCATATTTTGCACAAAATCGGTGCACTTTTTATGTGATGTGAAGAGGCAGCTTTTGTTCTCATCTTTTAATAGAAAAGTACATATCTTTAACTTAACTAAAGATGTCTCACTTTCAACATTGATCGATTTTTTACCCTTTTTGTGCTCACTGAGCAAAACGGGCGCAAAAGAAGAGAGTTTCTCTCTTTCACAATTTTCATATTAACTTAATTTCTTTGAAGAAAAGTGACAGTTTTCTCTTTGTTCGCCAATGATTATCATTTAAAAAATATTCTCGCTTCTTTTTTCTGCTTTAAATGAGCCGTGAAAACAACATTTCATTCAATTTCTCGGAAGCCAATTCATTGTGTACACGCTGCTAAATTTATTTCACATCACTTCGAATAACATTAAATTATCAAATTTGTATCTTCAGACAAAATTGTTTATGTTCGAGTTAATTATGTCACTTTATTTAACTGTTTTATTCGCTCGTTGAGAATTACACAATTTGCTGCTTCTTTGTACAGTGTTGTGCAATATTAAAGAAAAACAGTGTAATTGAGTTGCTTTGAGAGAAGAAAGTTTGCAAAGTTTCGAAAAGCAAACTTTAAGAAAAATAAACGTGAAGAATAACAGCGAAGACAGATGTTGACCAACAATTGATCTCATCTATCTGTTTGTTCCAAAAAAGTTGAGGCACAAAAAATATTGGTATTAGTATAACAACGACACTGAGATGAGAAGAAACTGCAATATTTGCCTCTGGTTGTCTCTGTGAACGAAAATACATCTCTTTCACAGTCGGCTCAAGTATACTACGAGAAAACTTTTCGTTCACTTTTCTTTCTGCTTTTTCAAAAACCTACGCAACGAACATGTCGTTCACTGCTTCTATGCGATCAATTCGATAATTGCAACATATTTGAAAGCGAAACGAATTCATTCGCGTTCAATGACGTAAAATAGTAATTAAGGTAACTCTTAAAAAGTAGTTACAAATTGCCAATAATTTTTAGTTTTATGTCGTCTATTTCACTGTAATTACAATATTCGATTCGAAAGGACTTTGCGTTCAGAGTTTAACCGTTTGGTTGCGTTTTTTGTGTTCTGAAAATATTCGCGAATCATTTGTGAAACGGATGCAAACAGAATCGCAATGCGGTTGAATGCAAGCGAAAGCATGCATCGATTGCAGATACGTTTTCGAATCACTAAAAACAAAGCGAACAACAATAATAACAACGATACGAATAATGGTTCGATTCAATTACAAATTGTGGAACAAAAATGCGGTCGTTTTGCAAACACAGACTTGCACACATACACGAAACCATTGAAAAGCAAAATTAGTTTTTCGAATCGTTTCAAAAAGAGGAATTGAGCAGAGTACACAAATTGTGCTCTTCTCGATAACGAATCACAAGCGAAACGCACGTTGAAATGTGTATGCTTGTGTATTCGCTGCAAATTAAAGTTTTAAATTTGAAAACATTGCCAAATGGCTGCCAGGCAAAACCATTTGCTTGGCTAATGTTTCATTTCTCGTTTCGTTTAACAAACTTTAAATTCAAACTGAATTTTGCGTTTCTATTGAATTTATCAGCGAAGAAAGTGAATTGAAAAAAGAAGTCGATTTTCGGCATCGCATTTCTCGAGTTGAGAATATAAATATCAAAATGAATGTCTACGTCTTTTATTATAACGTTTTCTCATCATTTTTTCAATTCGATGCACTGTTCAAACACATATTTTAATGACTTCCAGTCTTGTGAGTTCAAAGATGGAATCGAATTTTATTTCGAATACTGAACTCTGCTCAAACGAAACTTTGAAGCGAAGCGACATTGCAACGTGCAAACATTCATAACGTCAGCTACATATAATTTCATATTTAATGTCCATAAATTAAGCGAATTGACGTTTTGCAGTAATGTTTGAAAAGATGGTGAATGAATCTTGCCGAACGATTGTTGCAAGTGCTCTATTGAAATATTCATCGCACTTGATGTGCGTTTTTGTGTATTAAAATATTGAAATGACAACAAAACGTTTGTCACACAAAGATTACATTTATTGTGTGTGCAACGCGAATCGAAAGTAAATTCTCGTTTTATGACTTTATTAAAAATTGAGGTCAATCGACATCTAATTTGCAGCTTTGGTCGCACTCACTGTGTCCGACATGGCAAGACGTGATCAATTCACGTTTAGAACAGTTGAACAGTGAGCGGTCTTCGCTGTCGCTTCTCAATTGCACGCTTCAAATAATGTAACACAGTTTTAGACGCAGTTTCGTGAAACAAATTGAGTTTTAGAGACCATTTTATGGCCACCGCTGCGATTCGTGTCCATTTATTAATCGTTCGCCTTTATTCTGAACACGTCGTATTCGAATAAATGTTCATCGCATTCGGCAATCAAATTTATTACGTTTCAATTAAACACACACTCTTTGCTTTTATTGTTGCTTTCAAAATATATATATTTCACATTTTTTACACGAAATTCATAATAATTTATCAAAATAACGAACGAATAATAAAAAAATTTTATAACTCGCAGCTTTTTTGGTGCGTTCGTGAAACTTTTTCATGTGGTTTCGTTTCAATTTTTAAATGAATGCAGGAAAAACAAAAAACGTTCGCATTTAAAAAATTGAATTGAGTTTTATTTTTGAAAATGTAATTAGAATTGCAAAAGGAATCGCATTCGAATTGCAATGCATTGAACTTTGTGTTGCAGTGAACAGCAACAATGCGTGTTTGTGACCATGTTTTTAAGCGAAAACAATTTTCGTCGGTAAACTTTAGTTTATAAAAAATGAATGCAACAAATAAAGTGTGAGTTATGAAAGTGTGTAACAGAGACGAGAGCGAAGTGAATGAGCTGCGTTTTCACGGACTTTAAAGCGAATGTTTGTTGCTTTGCAACAGAAATGGATGTTGCTCGGAATGCCGGCATGCAGCTGCCAGAAGCGAATTGCTTTCAATTTCTTTCTTATTCTTTCGTATATTTCGATATATAAAGTTATATATATTTTAAACTCACGGATGGTTTAATTCGTTATTTGTGCGCTCGAATGCGTCTCACTACTCTTCTTGTGTACTGTCACATCGAACGTCGCGAAGCGACAACTGTGTTCACCAGTCGCGCGCGCGTTGCATCAATGCAATCCATCTTTGAGAAGGAATCGGCGGAAGGAAGCGAATGGTTAAACCGCTGATTGACTCTTCCGTAAAAGCAAAACGTTCTCGTTGTTGCAGCGTTCGCCGCACTCAACCAATAATACCGAAATTCACTAATGATATGAGTTCTCGCTGAAAACTTCATTCAATGAGACACTCGTTAAGACGAACATACACTGAAAACGATCGAATATATCGAATATACTTACTATGCTACACTTTCACTCTTCTTACTCACTATTTCTTGATTATTTTCCTCATTTCTTAAATTAAGTCTCACCAAATTCTGTTTATTTTAGCGGTCGAATTGGATTCTATGAGAGACGACTTCATCGACGACATACGGCCAATCGGTGAGTATCCGTTTTCACTTCATCGCAGTTGTTGCACCAGATTTGTGTTCGCTAAGCAAGGATCGATCACAATGCGTGTCATATTTTTTCTAATCTCAGCATTCTCAGTTTCCGTGTTAACAGTGCGAAAGAAAAAAATGAACAATGAAAGCAGGAATTTTGCGAATTTTTCTCGAAAATCATTTTCGTGTGAAAGCGTAACCTTAAAAAAGTAAATTTAGTTCTACATGTTGAGCAAAGTGTTTTAAAAAACGAACGTTACTACATTTTCCATATTGAGCCGAGTTTACGTTTCTTGCTGCGTGCGTTTTGTTAGAAACACACAAAATGCAATTGTTTTAAATGGTTTCCATAAAACGGTTGAAAAATGTAAAACAAAACATTGAATTTAATCTAAGAGAAAAAAGTAGTTGAAGTTGTTTTTTGAAAGTCAAATTTTGTTCTTTTTAACGTGATGAGTTAGAAAGTTTTTGTAAGATTTCATCTGTTGTGAAAGTCGTAAACCTTTAATTAAGGAACTATTGGAGCGCTAATAAATGCAGTGAAAGATTATCTTTACATTCTCCATTTTGCTCAGTTTATTTGATCCGTTTTTCGATGAAAACAGAATCGATGCAACGTTGGACGCTTAAGACTTTAATTATGCAGTAAACGCGAGAAAGAGGCTCTGTTTTTGTTGTTGTTTCGATCTTTCTTGCTTTTTCTGGTTATTGAAATGATGAGATGAGAGCTCACCAAAAGTAGTCGCCTTGTGCTGTACTGTTTCAAATCTCACGAATACTGTGAAAACAATAGAGAATCGAAACTTTGCCTGTGATTTGTTGTCGTTTCGTCGACGGCATTATTTTGATCATAACATTTTCGTGTCTTTTCATCGCAAAATTCACTTGCGACTGCAAAAAAACAGCGTCGAGTGTCAAAACGTTTCCTTCTCTCGTAATAATACATTTGATACATTTAACAACAAATCCATACATTTCTACACTGTGTACTAAAGTAAATAAGATATAAAAGCAGGACACGAGAATTTTGTCCGCTGCTTGTTTGTTTGTTTGCTTTTTTCAGTTTTGATGCCTAATTTACTGCGTACTACATAACTGCTTGCTGAGTTACTAAAAATAACAGTTACGCTCAACTTTAAATCGCCTGGATTTCTAGATGTGAAGTGAACTTTTCAAAATAATTGCTCAATTAATGCTTTACGCACACTTCATTGTCGTCCCTTTTTAGTTACGTTAATAATTATTTGTTTTACTGAAAAACAGATCTTAAATTGCAATTGTTGTCGAACAAAGAAACGTTCGACCAAAAAAGGCTGTAAACTTCTTTTTCCTTTTTTACTCTTTCTTTGCAAAACAATTGCATTCAAATAATAGAAGCAGACGAAGAGAACACTCGTCCATTAAAATTGATGCTCGAAATGGAAAAGTTTGCTAATGTTTTGTAGGACACCGTTTCTAACGGATTTTCGAGAATTTGGCTTTTTGAGAAGAAATGTAGAAGAAGATGATCGTCTCAGTGCTCACATTTTATTGATTGTTTCGTTCGAGACGAGTCGTAAACCGAATTCAACAATTTTTGCAATCTTCATACTTTTAAATATGGAGAACGCATTTCAAATGTGTTCTCAACTAGAAACAGTTTGAATACAATAAATGATAAAGTATTATTTGTTTTCAATATAACAAAAACATAACACAATTCGTTGTCTCATTTTGTTTTTAATGCAACGTTGTCAAATATAAGCAAATATTATCGTGTTTCGTGTTGATTCATATATTCTATTTTGGTCGGAAACCAATAAACATAACATCTACTTTGTTTTTGAAAGTCTCAATTACAATGCATTTGTTTGCATTGATTGTAGAATTTTTCACTGAATTTCCTTTTTTTCGCAATTATAATAGTGAACTCTTTTTGAGGTAAATGATAAGTAAAAGCTTTTGTTATTCTAAGTACGCGTATCAATTACGTTGACACTTTTATTCTATTAGTGTTTTCATTGAGAAAGGATTTTATTCGTTTTGTTGTTGACGAGTGCTTCTTAAAAAATGATTATGAAATAATCCTTCATTTTCAAGCAAAACATAATAATTTGCAGAAAAAAGTGGTTCATTTAAAGTCTGAATCTTTATGATTGCTGTTGTCAGCCGAGCTAATCTAATTTAATAATTTTATTTGTTGAATTTTTTCTGCTTGCAACTTCTGTAAAAATTGATTTCGAAAAACGAAAGGATTTGCTTTGAAAAATGGAGTTTTTAGTTGTATTTTAGTTTTTTGAAATCGAAAAATGAAAATTGTTTCTTTGAAAACAATAAACGAACGAAAAGATTGTTACACAAAATGTAGAAACTGCTTCGGATGTTACAGCAGCATCTTCTTGAACAATTGTGCATTTTGCTTGAAAGTAAAGTAATGATTGTTTTACAATACATCATTGCTTTTGAAAATGAATCTTTCAATTTTTTCAGTGACATTTCAAACATCATTTATTCTGCAACAGCGAACACTGATTACATCTGATCATTCAGATCTTTTTGCATCACTTTTTGCGACAAAATGAATTATGACTTCTTTTTTTCATGTTCAATTATTTAATTATTGGTTTCGCGACGCTTTCTTTTAAAGTTTACTTTTTCATTTTCATATTTTTTGTCATATTTTTTAATATAGAATTGTTTCTAAAAAAGATGAACATTACGAAGTTATGTTTTTTACTTCAATTTTATACATAAAACGAGTGCTTAAACATAAATCTTCGTGTCACGAACACTAATTTTATCTTTTCTTTTTATCTTTTTCATGTTGCACTACTTTTTAAATACTACGTAAAAGTGTATTTCATTTTACTTTTACAAAATATGAATTATTAATCAGTCTGCAAATGCAAAAGCTTTTATAAAGCATTTCGGTGAAATTCGTTGTTTTGCAATCATTTTTAGAAAGCAGCATTGAAATTGTTTTTCAATTTTGCACACTGTGTACACAATGCATAATTGAATAAGAATAATATTTGCACAGCTTTAATGTTCTGTTTTACTGATGAACATTGTACTAATCGATGTGTTGTGTTTGTTCGCTTTCGTCCGAATTCGCAGCAGAAGCGGAAAGATTGAAACGATTGCACCCCGAAAACGAGCGATTGATC
This sequence comes from Leptotrombidium deliense, assembly GCA_003675905.2. NCBI lineage: Eukaryota > Metazoa > Arthropoda > Arachnida > Trombidiformes > Trombiculidae > Leptotrombidium > Leptotrombidium deliense. Next base: position 19,277 of record NCKV01000072.1, read on the forward strand.
GCGTCGATACCGAGTCGATTCTTCGAAGTGATTTATCCAGTTCAGGTTCGATATCATCAAAAACTTGGAATATCAACGAGGGATGCAACTGCCAACAAGGTCTGTCACCGCTGTTCCTCATCAGTAACGATATTTAGACGTCAGCCGCACAAATGTCACAATACTTCATAATTCATATTTTCTCACAAATCTCGAAATCACGAAGAATTTGTTACACAGCTTTGCGTTCGCAACAAAATTTTTCTTCTCATTGTGTTCACTCACACAAATCTTATATTCACCAAAAAGAAACTTTCTTTAGTTTCATCATTTTTCTTCGAATCATTACTTAAACTAAGCTTTTGTTTCAGAAATTCGTTTCTTTTTTTTAAAAACGTTTCATTTCTGCAAACGAAAGACACTACTTTATTAAATTTATGTAAAATTATGATAATTATTTTCTCTATTATTCACAAAGTACGAGTCTAGACACAGAAAAACTATCGAAACGGTCGAAACGATGCAATTCAATGAAAATGTACTTTTTCGAATAGAAATTCAATTTTTGGTGAATTTTAGAAAAAAGTTTAATCGGATTAAAAGCGGTGAATATATTGTTTATTTTAGAAACGAAAATTCAAATATTTAACATGAATTTTGGAAAATATTTTTTCTCAATTTTCAAATTTTTTACTTTAAAATTGAATTCGAACACACACAATTCATATATTTTGTATGTATGTTCGAAATGATATTATTAGGAAAATATTTATTCTGTGTATTTTAAGCGTAAGCTTCACAAAAGATCAAATCGAATATTCAACAATAATTCGCTGCTTTTCAAATATTCAAACGCAATACTGTTTCATTGTTGCGCTTCAATTTAATAAATCCATACATTCATTCTCATCGCATTTTGCATAACACAGAGCGAACAATATTTTGTTATCAATTTACTTCGCTGTGTTTAATAATTCATTTTTCACGTTAATTAAACAAAGTTATATGCAAATGCATTGTTTTTGCTGCTTTTAAAGTGTTTGAAATTATTTTTTGTTCGTCAAATTCGATAAATCACATTTAAATCAATGCCTTGTTTAAATGTAAATTCAGTCTCGTCAACTTTTTTATGCTCGCAAATCACTGTTATTCAAACAGTGAAATGGTGTTGCAAAAGTGTGCGTCTTTGTCAAAGTAAAGTATACAATGCACGAAAGGAACACATTCATTTTTTCGCAAAAAAATAATGTATAATTTAGGATAAAAAATTTTGAATAACATTGAAACAGGTGTTCAAATAAGTTGTGTTCGATTATTTTTCGTTTTCAAACAAACAGTTTGAGAAATAAATTTTTGAAATATGTGCACCAGTTTATGAAATAAATATTGAGCATAATATGATCGGCGTCTGGAGTACTTCATGTCCCAAGTTATACATAAAATTGTGTTACAATATACATGTACACAGTAAAGTTAGTTGAACACGCTTTACACAGTGTATTTGTATGAAATCAATGAATTGTGTTGAAATCAATATTTGTACGCACATTAAACATGTAAAACAAAAGAACGAAATAGATTGAATAGATGAACATTTGTATTTGAAAAATATTAATAATGGAAACGATTGCGTACGCAAAGATGAATTGAGGCAAACGTTATGAGTTCAAATACAATTACACGAACAATTTTATGCGAGACATTTGCTTGGACGGCGAATACAAGTTGATTTATGATTTATGGTTGTTATTAACAGACAAATAAGCACTTTCATCAAACATCATTGCTCATCAAAGCCTTTAATTACAAGTTCCGCCTTGAATTGGAGCTCAATCAGTAAGTATGCCGTCAATTGCAGATCAATGAACGTTTCACTTACGCATTGATTCCTTTTCAAACAGTTATTTGTTAGCACCGAACTTAATTCAGAAACATTTTTTACCAGAGGGTGCACAACAAATATCAACTCAGGTAAACATTTACGTCTCTTTGTCACAAACATCGGTCACCATTTATTTTCATCACTGTTTGCGTATTAAATGTCAAACGCGACAAATATTTTTATTTCAACGTCAACCGTGTAATGAATCGAGCGCACATTGCATGCATTCACTTTCCGTCGCAGAAATTAATTTTCATAATTTTTGCTGGAATGTGCAATCGAAGCGTTCGATTAAACGGATTCATCGCCCAACTGATTGCCGAAGCAATGTTTGCAAGACAACGAAATCAGAACTGCAAAACTTGCTCTTTGACACAAATGAAAGTTTGCTCGCTGTTAATCAATGTGCCATTGCAATCTCGACGTATCTTGTAATACTTCTCTTTTGTCAAAAAGTATATTTGTTTGATTGCAATTTTGTTAACGAAACCGATGAAATCAGTGCGGAAACGACCATTTCTCACAATTGTATCACAGAAATCACGTTTTCGCATTGATTCGCGTTACACAATTTACTCGTCTCTACTTTCGCAGCGACACTAAATTATATAAACTTTTGCGAAATGTTCGCATTGCACACTGTTTTTGTGTTCACGACCGATAAATTTGACGTCCGAACTGTTAACAAAGTGCAGATAAAATATTATTGCACTGAATTGTGTGTTGCAAGTGTTGTTGACCATTAAAGCAGTCGACATTAAAGTGACGCTAAACGAAGTTGACATTCATTTGTTTCGAGACAACACATTTTGCGATAAAAATTGTTTGATTTATTATACAACTTTGTTTAAATGATTGTTTAAATGAATGTGCAACATGTCAGTGCCTTTCAGAAAGAATAAAATCGCACTTCGAACTTGCAATATGTTCAACTAAAATTCAAACTCCACCCTTCAATATTACCTTATTAATGTCTTATTGCCGTACTTTGATTTTAACTCATTTCATTTCGCTTCATTTCCACTCGATTACTTCACTTTAACTAAAAAGTTTGAAATGAAGAAAGAAAGAAAAAGTGTAAATGTAAAGAAGTTGTGAAAACATTATTTGTGCAAAACAAATGTCTTGTTTTTTATCTGCAAAATTAATCGAGATTCACTTTTCTTTACTTTTTGTTTCATTTTACAAAGTAAATGAGTATTAATTAAGCAACAGTTAATTAAGTGCACTGTAATAAGTGACTGTATTAGCTTGTAAAACAGAAATGAGATGTAACTTAACGATATCGAGAAAAACATTTATCATGTTGAATGCGATACACTTGAAAGCAAAAAAATTTTTTCACATTATTTTCAATGGTGAAATTGAATCTCGAAAACGAAGTGTATTTGAAAATGGCGTTTGAAGAGGTGACACTTTGATATATAAGATTATCAGGAAATATTAAAAAAAGGTATTTTTGAATGGCGTTCACTTGAGTTCATTGCACTCAACTCGACTTCACTGCGAACTCGATGTTAATGTATTGCTTTTCATTGTCCGATTTGATGTCATGTCTAACATTGAAAAAATGTGTTAAAAAATGATTTATAATAAACGTTAATGTTGTGAAATATTTGAGTGCGACTCGAGTTTCGTTCACTTGTTCACTGAGTTCTGGAAACTCGCAGACAATTTGTGAGCGTTGCACACATCGATCGATGATTGATTATTGAGAGAGTAAAACGTGCTGCGTTTTGTTCTCCGTTTGTGCACACATTACTCGCAATTTTTGTGCCTTTATTCAATTCATTTGTATTTACGATATAAATTTAATGGCTGCGTTTGTTAACAGGAAATAGAACACTGCTACTATCACGGAACTATAAGAGACTATCCGGGAGCCATCGGAGCGTTCAGAACTTGTAATGGTGTCAGGTGAGTACGAGACGAGAAATGTGTTCGTTACGAAAGCATGAATTATGCAGCAAACAAAATAAATGATATGTTTTATTAAGCAACGAATACACGAGTCGCGTTTGCCAATCATAAATAATATTGATTCGTTTTGTTTGCTTTGCTCATCAGTGATCACCGAAAACGGGTGCATTTATCTTTCATTCAATGCAGCACAAGTAACGAATTCATTTTGAATATTGCGTTACTCGCACGTTTTCCTCCTCGGCTCTGTTTGCTTCTGATTGATTCTCGTGTTGAGACTGCATTTGCAACAGTGAACACTGATCGCTATTAATGAACACTGCTATTAAACATCATCTTACTTACACAACAGTTGTACTGAAATCAATGCGTTCTGTTGTGCACTAAAGTGTTCTTTAAGTTGCAATCAATTGGCGAACGTTTACTGCTCAAACTTTGATCGCTTCAAATTTGCAAACCTTTTAAAACTTTTTTCAAGCACTTAACATTATGTACAGTTTCTTTGAACACATCTATTTCCAAAAGTTCATGAAAAACATAATTTTAGAGCGTTGAAACGTATCGTACAAATCTTATTTCAATGCTATCAATCATTATTTTTGTTCTTATTTCGCATTTGCAAGAATTGCAGTCAACACTGTCGAATATTTTTTCACATCTATGTTTTTAGTATTTTAAAGTTTGAACACTTTTTACTTAAAACACTGACATTTGCAAGTCGCGAAATGGAAAACAATTGCGAAGAGCAGCGCGCAAAGTTGTTGCGATAATTATTTCGTAATAATAATGTGTGATGTAATCCATTAGCGGCGTAATACACGTGGGAAACGAGACGTTTGTCATTCACCCGTTTTACGGCGGAGATTTATCGGTGAGAAAAAAATAAAGGCGAAATTACGTTACATTACTCTTCAACTGTTCTCTTTCTTTTCTTCTCTTTTCGCACGGAAATAAATCGATGCTCAATGCTCGCCGTTCTTTTATCGTAAATGCGATGCAAACTGTGGTATTTCTGTTTCGCAACACGCAGCGTCGACATCCGCACGTAATTTACAGGTACTTCTCGGAAACGAAAAGCAAGCATACCTGCGGCAACACTCGCATGCACGAATGGGGATTCAAGCAGTACCGAAAACGTCCTTTACTGCCGACCGGCAAAGGCAAACGCGACGTCCGCGCAGTGGACAAGTATATCGAGCTGGCATTGATTTTGGACAAAGCGATGGTAAGACCTTAACGATCAATGCACACAATTAATCTTCACTTCTTGCGTTGTGTGTGTGTATGTGTTCACCGATTGCTTGCTTTTATAAATAAAGATGAACTCTCGAACTTCACTCTTTTTCATTGTTATTTTCAGTTATCGCAAGTTATAACTAAGCTTCGATTATTCGTTTATCCAAATGCACCGAAATGCAAATGCATCTCTCGGACCACGCACTGTCCCTTTGTTTGGTTTCTATTTTTATGCATCGCAAACGTTTTACTTGCAGTTTGTTTGTTTTCTATTACAACGCAAAAGTATGTTTATTTTTTCATATTTTTATTTCAACTTTTTTATACATTTTTTCGAAATTGAATACGAAAATATATGTTTGAAAAGCAAACACAGAACACGAACTCAAAAAATAGTAATATTTGTTGATCGGACATTTATTTGATCAGTTCGACGCCAGAGATGTTAAAGCGAACGCATCCAGATTAATGGTTGTCACCGATGCGATTCAAATTATAAATTGTGTCGATATGTATTTTCGCCTTATAAACACACGCGTATCAGTAGTTTACGTCGAAACATGGGCTCACAGCAATCTAATCGATGTGGGAGACGACGTCCGTCAAACATTGCTCAATTTTATGGAATACGCGTCGCGCAAATTGTACAAAGTGGCTATGGATGCGACACACTTGTTATTGTAAGTATATATGCACACTGTAAATTACGTTTAATTATATTGCGAGCACAATTAAATGCAGACCAGCATCACTTTCGACCCACATTCGTTTCCATTGCACTTTTAAGTGACATTAAAAGTGATGCTTTCGTGTTTTGTCCTTTCAAAGAGAATTCGGAATGCTTTTCAATTGACTTCGCAGCTGAAAGTGATTACAAAATAAAAGCTTATGAAATATTAGAACAGTTAATAATGTAAACCAACTTTTTTGTTCGTTATATGCTTTTATTTGTTATTTTTTGTATGAATGAAATATTATAACGATGGCTGCCATTGACAGAATGTATATTTCAATTGATACCTTCGATGAACACTAAATATAAATGGAACTCTATCAAACGCAATCGCTTGCTTCGATTCTTATACTTTCTTCGTTCGTTTCATTCGTTTTTCGTCATTTCTGGTATTTCTCTGTTCTTTCAAATTTAACGTTTGAAATATTGTCGAATCGCGTTTTTGAAAAGGCATTCGAAATGAGTGTTCGTCAAATTTCAAAGTATGTGAGATGAAATGCGCAGCGAAATAATGTAAAGAAATTGTGCGTTCAATTCTAACCTTGTCATTCAAAGCAAGATTTAAAGCATTTGTCTTCGTCTCTGTTTTCTTTATTTTCTTTTCTTTGCCGTTTCGTTTTAATTGACAGCGATTGCAGCGAAGAAAGGAGAGCTGCACAACACACTCACATTCACACGCATCGCATTGCTTTGCTTGCATTCGCATCGATCTCAGTGCGCACTGAGAAATTCAATCCTTAAAATTACATATTTTTTGTTCGCACCTTTTTCTTCGCCTCACAAAAATGAAAGAAAAATATTTGGTTTTAAAGTGAATGTGTTTAAAGAAGAAACTATTTTAAAAGAGGATGAAATCTGGTCAACGATGCATTGCCGATTTCTTCTCAGCCTCTCTTCTTTTGAATTAAAAACTTTTCTTAGAATCTTGAAAAACAAATTGAATGCCGCTTTAATCTCATCGTTTGGTAATTTAATTTCATCCTCAACTTTCTTTTCTCTTCACTGCTTTGTTTGATCTTCTTTGATCGTCACGAAACTGGATATCTTTATAAATGATTGCCTCCTCATGCAAATACACTTATGAAACAATGCTCTCCTCTTCTGCTCTGCAATCGTTTGCGAACCATTTTCAAACCAACCAACGAAAAAAATGTAAATTGAATTTCGGTTTAGCTTAAGTTTGCAACTTTGTATAACCAATCATTGCTTCACTTTCAATCACAAATATGTTACATTTTATTGAAATGTTACTGTTGTTGAAATTGCGCAAAAATGCAAATCTAATTGCAGCTAATAACGAGTAATCGATTACTTTTATTACATATGTTTGTTGTTTTGTTACTAATAAAACAGAGGTAAACCGTTTCGAGGTGGAGAGGTCGGAATGGCGGTTCCGGACAGCATTTGTACAGCGAAAGCAGTCGGAGTTTCACAAGATTCGAATATATACGAGCCTCATTTAGTTGCGAGTACAGTGACACATATGTTAGGTCACAACATTGGAATGGGTCATGATGAGGATACAAAAGACGATCGAAGTAAGTGTTGTTGCTTAGCTGTTTTCTTGTAACACACATGAAATGTATCAAAAAAATCACTTATTTTACGAGAAACGGACACATTTGAGAAAAAGAGAAGCAAAAAATATTTGAAACGACACTTTTTTGAATGCACTTCACTGTCGAAAGTCAAGCAGACGTGTCTTCTGAATATACTTCGATTAGCTTTCAGTTTAAGTGCCTCGTTTAACAGAAAACACTCTTTTCGAATGCATTGTTCGGACGCTGAAACAGTGTTCTCAGAAGCGACAGTTATCGACGTAATTATTCCAACTCATTAACTTTATGAACACAATTATTGAAAAATAAGAGAAGCGATGAAAAGAAAGCATTTCTCGTTGTGAAAGCAAAGATGAACTCAATCGACAGATACTGTGACTTATTCTGTGCTCGAAATTGTATTATACGCAGTATTATATACACAGTATTGTATGTTAGCAATGAGAGGAATCTCGGAGAGAACAGTAGCTGAGTTATTTGATTAAAAAAGAGTTATTCAGTGCAGCTGACAATAGAGTGAATGAAAATGGAGCTGTCTTTGTGATAAACGGATAATTTGATGGCAAAGAAAACTGTTGAAACTGTTTGCGTTACACAAGCACTTCTCATTGTTTGCCAGATGACTGCAACTGTCCTGATTGGTGGGGATGCGTTATGGCCAGAAATATACTCGGCAAGAATCGCATTCAGCCGTACCACTTTTCGCAGTGTTCCGTCGACGACTACAATAACGCACTGCAGATCGGACACGGAATTTGCCTTTTCAATAAACCGAATCAATTAGAAGACTTTCGTTCTTGTGGCAACGGAGTGATGGAAAACGACGAGGAATGCGATTGCGGTTCGTTCCAGGAATGCATCGAAAAAGATCCCTGTTGTGATCCAATCACCTGTAAATTACGAGTCGAATCTGAGTGCTCCACCGGTCCTTGTTGTGTTAATTGCAGGGTTTGTTGCTTCCTTCTTTTTCTCATCACATATTAATGTACAAATCATTTTCTTTTATTCTATTTACATTTTATTTCGACATTCATTCACTTCAATTACTTTCATACTTTTCTCGCACTTAAATTGTGTATTTAAATAGATTAAATACATCGCTTTCAGACATGTTTTTCAATTGCAGAGTTTTAACTTAATAATCTTGTGTCAGGAAACTTTTTTTCATTAAAAACTTTTCGAAATGAAGTATGCAAAAAGTGGCCACTTTTGATGCGAACATTTTTTCTTTTGAAAAACTCAACTTCGTTATCAAAGTTCGCAAAAATTGCCTTATCTTCTCATGCTGCAAAATTTTGTTACGTAAAAAATTTGTTAATTGTTATTTTTGAAAAGAGATACGTGAAAATGTATTGAGTTATGCATAAAAAACGATTCGTTGAACACACTAACAGTGAAACATTGAGATTTTAATTATTACTTCGAAAACTTTATTGTTATTGAAGTGTTGTTCGTTGCAAAGACTAGAAGGCAAAAAGTAATAGACTCACAAATATGAAATCTGAATCCACTTGAATCTAGATTTATAGCCGAAAGCAGTTTTGAAAACATATTCGATAAAAATTTTTGCGATTTATTTGATTTAAAAGAACAACCGACGTGCCTTAGGTTCATTTAAATTAATATCACTTTATTCATTTTATTTAGCTGAAACCAGAGGGACACATTTGCAGATCTGCTGTAGACGAATGTGATATTCAAGAGGTTTGCGATGGCAGAAGTGGAAAGGTGATACAATTGATGTTAACGTAAAATTTTAACTGTTTTGCGCTTCTGTAGTGTCCATCAGATGTATTCAAAAAGAATGGCAACATTTGTAAAACTGGAAACGGTTTCTGTTTTCACGGTGAATGTCCAACATCGGATCAACAGTGTTCGGTGATTTGGGGAAAAGGTGCAAAAGCTTCAGAATCGGTATGTTTTCAGAAATTTAATTCTGAAGGCAGTCTGAAGGGAAACTGTGGCCTCGACGGTAATGGAAATCACATAAAGTGTACGCCTGAGTAAGTGAACTATTCAATTTCATTGCCGACTTAATGTGCCTTTCTTTTCTCATTACTTTTAGAAACATAATGTGCGGTTCACTGCAGTGTCAGTTTGGAAGTCAAACTCCGTTTTCAAAAGGTTTTGAAGAATACTCAAGAACGATGGTCTACACTGGAGGCGTTGACTACGAGTGCAAAGTCGCGCGCGGATCGATTCGAGCCGATATACCAGACATGGGTTTACTTCAAGACGGAACTAAATGTGCTGAGAACAAAGTCAGTTCACTTCTCTGTAACAGTATTCACACCTCCAGTTATATCGTTACAGGTCTGTGTGAATCAAACATGCGTCACTATCGACTTATACATCGAACCTGGTGATTGTCCAACGAATAACGTCGCATTGACATGTTCTGGACACGGAGTAAGTCATCTTTTGTAATTATTAGTGCAATGATGAAAAGTGAAACGAAAATACTCTTTAAGTAAACTTTTGTAATTCAATAAAATTTCAATTCAAAAGTTTTGTAAACTTTTACTTAATTTATTGAACACCTTTTGTAACATTAAACATTCAATTTACAGGTTTGTTCTAACATTAATACTTGCCACTGTGAATATGGTTGGACAGGTCCTGACTGTAGTCAGAAATCATTAACTGCCACTACTATTGAGCCCATCGACGGAAATATTCCAGCACCACCTCCAAAAACAGGTACACCAGAATCTGTTTTAAAAGGTACCGTTGAAGATATGATGAAGAATACTACTAAACTAACTGATTACGGTGAGTATTTACATGTGGACAAGGGTTTTAATCTTTGTTTAATTTTAGCTGATAAAAAGAAATCGCTGTCTGCAGCACATTTAGTAATGATTTTAGTGTCGGTTGTTGGAGGTGTTTTCATATTTTTTGCGTTGTTGGCGACGTGTTACAGATGCG
>NCKV01000073.1:0-29408 GCA_003675905.2 Leptotrombidium deliense
AACTGATGAGGGGTCACAGTATGGACCCGAAACGGCCGTCTTACCCGTTTCATACCATTGCTGAGTGCATTGTCACTCAAACTAAAAATTGAAAAATATTTTCAGCTCAAAAAATTTGTTTGAATTTTACAGCTGCAATGAACGAATTCTCCCTAATTTTAGCGGCTTCAAACATGGTTGCCGTTCCTTCAAGAAACGTGATTCAATAAAAAAAAGGAACAATTCTGCATTTAATACGCAGTCAAAACACTAATTACTGTAACCAACAGTTTCGTAGGTATCGATAGAATCGTGGAGAATGGCGGCGGCTAGGAGCGAAGTGAATCTCACTGAGATTGAGCAACGCATTAAAGGTACCTGTGACTGACTGCTACTCACACATTTTTACCTTTTTTACCTCCGATTAAACAAATTACTCTACAGAGCTGAAATAAGAAAAGATACGCAGTTCGTTCGATCAATGTTCATTTACTTAAATTAAACCTACATTGTAGTCATCGCAGAAGCGTTACCTTCAATATTCAGACGAACATTAAAAGGCTTTTGTCGATCGCTCTGCGTCACAGTTTGACTATTTGTGAAACATCAAAAGCGTTCAGCGACTCGAAAGAAGTTTGCTGTGGAACATATATGTTAAAGAAAAGAAAGATATCTTAATTGGGCAATGCTTTTGAAACGTGAATTGAAAGCATTCGATTGTAAATGTGTTGAATGCATTTGTGTGACAGTTGAAAGCGAACTGACTGAGAAACGATTAACTAGTGTACAATGACAACAATGCACGGTTGTTATAATCATTGAGCGGATATATTTATAATGATGAGAACGTTAGAAGAGGTAATGAAAAATTCTTGTTAATGTATAAAACTGCAAACGACGACTTCAGTAACGAGAAAATGTCCGCTTCACGTTTTCTTCATTGTTTCTTTTCAAGTGCAACGCAGTTGGAAATCGAAATGGTTTACGTTTCGTTGGCTGCAAAGCGAAATCAAAAAACTTAAAAGAAAGGCTTAGTGTTCGTGTAAACGTCGAGAAAGTGATATATGTAATGTTTAGCAGCGTGATTTTTTCACTTTTTCGATCAGCACTCGAAACATAATCGTCGAAATGCACAATAAGGCATGTCTACGCAATTCAGTAATTAAATAAAAGTAAATTACTTTTAATGGTTAACGTCGTTAACCGGCGTAAGAGTTGTGCGGACAATTTACACAAACGAGTCTCTCGCCGGGCGTAAACTAATTGAATCCAAGTAACTCGATTACTGTTTCGCTGAAGTTTTCGCTCATTCATTTTTTAATTTATTTCCTTTTTTTTGCGTTCAACCATTTGTTTTGTTTGTACACAGAAATCCTGAAAGATGCAAATTTGGAAACAACAACTGCGAAAACAGTTCGCAAACAACTGGAAATTGAGCTGAATGTTGATTTAATTGACTACAAAAAGAAAATCGGTTCTATCATTGAAAGGATTATAAATGAGAATGAAGAAGAAAGTATCTCTAACACTGCTGATGGCGACGATGGTTCCGTCGATATTAAATCAAACGTCGAGAAATATCCGAATGAATCGAGCGAAGAATTCTCCGAAGAAGCCGACGAAAAATTGGCACGTAAATTGCAAGAAGCGGAACAAGAATCTGCCCGCCGCTCGACTAGAAGCGGAAGAAATAATACGTCGAAAGGTAGCAAGAAAACGAAGAGCAAAAGGAAAAAGAAAGACTCAGATTCAGAGTCTGAAGACGAGAAGCCAAAGAAACGGACTACAGGATATATGAAAAGTGTTCAGTTATCGGAGGATCTCGCCGCGTTTGTTGGTGAATCTGAGGTAAAAACGACGAATGCATGCGTGCACTTCACTCTGCATCCATTACATTCAAACCGAACTGTTTATTTTCTGCTTGATTGCTTTTTCTTCGATACTCGAAAATCGATTTTTTACTTTCCGAGTCAATCACTTTTTGCTTTCATTTTCTGTTTACATTACTCTTTAAACGACATTTACTGAAAATAAATTCTTAAATTTGTTTAGTTTGCGAGTTAGCGATGCTTTTGTTTGCTTCGCTTTTATCATCTTTCTTTTCCTCTTTTTCTTGGTGTTAAAGTGTATGTCTTGTCTGTCTGCAAAATATGTGTACAATTTTACTTTGAATCGCACACAGTAGAAGAAGGTAACTTAAATGCTGAAGTTATCCTCTGGGATAAGTGTGCTACATTAAACGATGACTGCAAACGAAGAAAGTAAAAGACTTTATCGGCGACTAAACAACAATTGCATGTTGTTGGTTGTCGTATCTGTTTTTTGCGTATTCGGTTACAGTCGGACAGTGTAAAACAAAACAAAACGCATCTCTTTGTTGCTCGGTTGCACTTAACGATTTTTTAATTATTTTCCTCATTAATAGCTGCCGAGACACGCGATCATCAAAAAAGTGTACGACTACGTGAAACAGAACAATCTCTATGTAAGTTAACAATACTTTTGTGTTCGTAGGAACTTTCCTTTTATTTCTTAACTTCTCTTTTTTTTGCAGGATCCGAAAAATAAACAATTCGCAATTTGCGACAACCAATTATTGAAAATTTTCGGTTAGTGCTGCTGCTGTTTATTGATTGATTTTTATGTAATAAAACACAATTTTCGTATTAGGTGGAATGAAACGTGTCCGACTATTCGGAATGATTAAACATCTCCAGAAACATATCATCAAGAACTAAATAGCCATTGTTTATTTTTATTTCGAATACCACAAAGGAACAGTTTAGAAAATGAAAACTGTATTCTTTTGCTCAAAATCATGCGAAGACGAATTGTCTAATTTAAGCATCTAATTCAATGTGAAATAATTGTAAAAATGAAACAAAGAAATTAAAGTGAATATAATTTGTGATGAATTGCGGAAGTGCTGTAAGTACGGTTTTATATGAGTTTCTGCCTGTATTGCATTTTGTTTTTTATATTTCGTGTAGTTTCGCCAAGTTTTCGGAAGACATTGAAAATCGAAGAAAGTTCGCTGTTTTTTATGTTTCTGATGCGAGTATTGCGTGTGCAAACAAAACGCTACGATTCTTCGACTTCTATGTATTTGTGTGTGTTGTTTTGTTTTTACTGCTATATCCCATTATATTTTGATGAACGTTTGAAACGAATTTCGAATATTTCGCTTTTTTAATTGTCTTCTCGAACGAAACACACACGAAAATTATTAATATTGTTCTCGTTGATTAATATTCGCCTTTTATTATCTTTTCGCTGCGTTCAATTCTCATTCATTCATTTATTTAAATAATGCAGCAGCAATGAATGCATAAGAAAAACAATTGATTCTTTGGTTTTCGTTGTTTCATTCGAGTGAGATGCGAGCTGAGAATAGGTCAACTGAAGAGTAGAGTGGTAGTGAATGTACGCTGCTGTGTATTGACTAGAAAATACGTAAAAGCAATGAAATAATGATGTACTGTGCAACTGCAAGTGTTCAATGCTGCTTTTCTGTTGCTGCCTTTTATTTGGCTGCTGATTTTTCGCACAAAGAATAAGGATAAAAAAGAGGAGTGCAGTGCAGTAGCGCAACAAAAAAGACACACAAAATGAAAAGAAGTGCTACAGGATAATGATAGCCACTATTCTATCTCGTGTTTCTTTCTCTCGACGTTCACTTTTCTTAAAACAAAAAAAAACAGCACAACATAAAGAGCAGTAACACAAGAAAAAGAATTAGAACCGAAAACAGTGACTCTGTTTGCTGGTCTCGCTGTTCCACAGCGTTCTCTCTGTTTCTCCTTTCTCCCTCTGCTTTTTACTCTTTTCAAGTCTCTTTTAGCGAATAAAATTGATGGACAACTAAAAAAGAACGCTTTGAATTTGAAGTCTTACAATGGACATTTACTGTGCTTTGCTTTGCTTTTTGTTACTATTTGGCGAATCGAATCTTTTGTCGACTTCATTCTTCCTTATCAATAATCATTGTTTTTCCTTTAAAATGAACAATTAAGGCGTTTTTAGTGTAACAACAAATAACGACAGAAAACATTGTCTATTCTCGCTATTTATCTACTTTCACAATCATCTCCGAAACAGTCAACACCAATTATTGTTGCGATTATGTACACACAAACACACGTTTTCATTGCATTTCATTTGTCGTCGTTTTTGAATTGTGAGATGAAGTGAAGTCATTCATTTCGCTGTAAACTGGATTGTTGCACGAAATTACAGTTGCCTTCTTTTGCTTCTTATTTTTGCAATGCACACTTGATTAATTGTCTCCGAAAATAAGATAATGAAAAAGTTATCGTTCATAAAGTTTGTTGATGAAAATTCATGTGCGCCAAACTTTTCAATCACTTCTAATGACCAGCAGTGAGTGAGCCGGCCAGTCGACAAGAAGTGCATGCCTCTGAATGTTATGTTCGCAAGGCAACAGTGCTCGATAAGAAAGTGAACTCAAACTCAATACCCTCACTGAATGCTGCATGCATTGAAACGTGCACATTGCTAATACTGCTGTGTGTCTGTCTGCATTGACGTTCGCAGAGAAGATATGAAAGAACAGTTTCGCCGGCAGGTATTCAATAATTTTGGCACACAAATTACATTTATATATGTGAAGGTTTCTCTGTTCTTCGGACATTCATATCGTTGCACTTTCGGCACTGAAACGTGGTCGAAATGAACTTAACCGAAAATATTAGGAAAAAGAAGGTTCTTGTAAGGTAAGGTATATACACACACATACACAACATATCGGTTGCGTTCACACAATTCTTGGCTTTTTGGACGTTCGATATTCGCAGTGCTTCGCGCAGTGCTGTTTTTGATTTTTGGTGTATAAAAATTGTTCGTAGAAAGAACCATATTTTACAAAGGCTCAAGTATGTTTTCGATTAAAGCTTTCGTGAAACAAAAGTTATGTGACTTTTTTGATTATTGTTCCGAAACACAGTCAGACATTATTTGCCAGTATGTTCGTTTCGCATTATTTCGCATTGATTACCGAATGAATGCATCATTCGTTTTGTCTCCTTTCGCAATCATTTCGTTTTGCTGCCGCATTTCTTCGTATCTTCGGCTACAATTCGCTTTTCCTTTTGCTTCTGCCGTTTTCCTCTCTTCTCAAACTTTCGCTTTCTTCTTTCGTTTTTACTCTTCTTTATTCTTCGCATTTTGTCGCCTTTTACGAATACATGAAATATGCATTCCTTGTCTGCTCAGCTATACTCAGCTCTCTTCTCTTCGTTCAACACATTCATTGTTTTCGTAAAGAAAGATGAAAATTATCACGAAAATGCATGCAAAATGTATGCACACACAACTATCGCTATATGATCAACTTAGTTCAAGTTATATAGCTGAGCAAGTACGCTTACATGTGCCTCCATTATTACATACTTTTTCTAATGTATTCGCATTTTTTGCTCAGCAAAAAAGATTCACTGCCTTCAATTCAAATTCGTTCTAAATTTTAAAAAGTAAATTACATTCTCTCCCTGCGATATTCATTTTTTATGCATCTTTTTGTTGATCACTGCAGTATTGCAGTATGATGTTGTTGTGTGCCTTTTTTACTTGTTCATCCAATGAAATGCAAACCATTGTCGAACTGAAAGTAAAATGAATGTTTTTTCTTTTGCTTCACTAAGAACTTATTCGACTCAAATATTCATAATATTTATTCGTATACTCATTGAATGCCAACTTCAATCTACATAAAAATAAAATTGTTTGTGAGTATGTATGACATGAACTAGTCAATCACCAGGTGCCATTTAGGAACTTACTAATTTCTTTTACAACCAGATTATTGCATCGATAAATCATTTTCGCAATGATTAATTATAATTGAACGAAATTAATTCCCTCTTTCTTTTCGTCTCATTTTTTATTTATTATAATACAGCTGCTCCAGCCATAAACACCATTTATAATGTTATTCCGTGTATAATATCTTATAATTGCGAAATTGTTAAATCTCGCAAATGTTTACACATTCATATTCATTTTTACACACAAATGTGCACAAATGTTCATTTCATTTCAAAATATTACCATATTATTTAATTATTAGCAAGATGCATAAATGTGGAGCAAAAAACATGACTTAGTAACATATGTAAATGTGTGTATGTTTGTGTATGTGAGCTTACTATTGAATTATGCAAATTAACGTTGCTTTTAATTGTACTTGATTACTTATTGTTCAATTTACGCAAGTTTATCGGTTAAACAAGTCTTGAATTGAATTGTGTTTAATTGATTGGTGTTCTTGAAACCGCAGTTTATCATTTATTTCGTAAATACTTCAAAAAATGGTAACTATATAACTTTTAAAAAAGAACAAACATTTTCGAAGCGATTTCGTTTTTATTCTTTTTTCATTCGAATAAAAGTGCATTCGAAGTGAATTTACTTTTTTATAACTCTCAATGTGCACAAGTTATGAGAGTTTTTTGGTAAATAGACGAAATAAGATTCGTTTCGTTTTCTCCTTTATCAAATGCATTAATACAGTGAAATCATGCATTATCTCTACATGATTGAAGAGAAATTCAAATTTTATTCCATTTGCAGAGGTTGCATGAAATTGCACACGAATTCTTTTGGGACATATTCTAAGAAATAATATTAATACAACGGATACAAAATTGCTTCCTTTGCAGTATAATCGCGAACATGAACATCATCATCATCAGTAGTATCATTTGATACTTTAAAAACAATATAATAACAACGTTACACTTCAAGTTAAAGATTTTGTTTCACTGAAAACAATCTGAATAATTAGCATTTTAAATGAATAGTTTTTAAAATTTTGACATTGTTTGTTTGTTTACTTTCTGTCGTCCATTTCGTCATCAAATGTGAAATTATAAAGTTGTTTTCGAGTCTATTATTATTGACCCTTATTGACATTTACCAATGAACTCAATTTCAATGATTTTAATATTTTAAATGAATAATTCAAATTTACTGTTGGTAGATGAAAATAAGGGTTTAAGAGAGCGAAATCAACTTTAGAAACAACTTAAAATTGAAAATGATAACCGATCACATCAATCAATAATTGTTTACAAAATAAAATTTCTGTTGACTACTAAGAAACGTACGAATTTAGACCAATTTTCAGACGATTTACAATTTCGCAGAATGCAGTTGAATGAAAATTAGTCATTGCGGCTTATATACCCATGTGGCAAGTTGAAGCGTAACTTTATTGGTGTCTGTTGTAACACGAAATAATAAAAGTAGTAATAATAACATGCAGTGAATAACCGGCGGTTGCCGCAATTTGTTTCGTGATGAACACTTTTTGTATGCGAAATGTGTTCAAACGTCGTCGCGTTGCGAGGCAAACAAACGAAATGAAACACATTAAAGTTACAACGAACTTCGCTTCTTCGCTTATTACACTCTTTGCACTTTTCTATTCGCTTCTGTATTACATTTTAACAGCAACAGCAGCAACGCAAAACTTTTCTTACTTTTTAAAAAGCAGATTTGAGACAGTTGAGAGTAGAAGATTGAAATTACAAGTACAGTATAAGCAGCTAACATATAGAGGATATCAACGTATATAAACGTGCATTTTTCACGTGATTGTTCGTCGACTATTTTTATTTTATTCGTCTTTCGTCTCCTCACTTGTCAAATGTTGTTTGAATGCAATTTAAAGCCGAGAATTAGATAGAAGCAAAGAAGAACAAGAGCAACAACAAAAAAAGCTTGAACGCTTTGTAGAATATTTTCCGTCCTTTAATCCTCAAGTTTCAAAGTATATGTTGTGATGTGATGCATTTGTATCATTTTTTAATTCAAGTTTCGTTTCGCTTTTCTCAGCGCGATTTGCTTTTCTTCGCTTGCACTCTCTTATTCGCTCTTATTTTACTTTTTGCATTCCAATCCGACTTAATTACGAGTATAATGAATGCTTCCGTTGAGTGCACTGATACAAGTTGCACAAACAAGAAAAGAGGCGAAAGTTATGTTGGCTCCAATGAAATGTGTCTTTGCTTCAATTCAAATTGTGCGGCTATTCAATTGCACCCATTCAGATGCTAATGATAATTTTCACATAATTTGCGTAAACGAAAAGTGATGCGATGCACATGATAAGCACAATAACAAACATTTCTCACACCTGATCACTTTCTTGTAAGTGTCCTTTTATATTTCAGAGAGAATTGACTACAAATTACTTGAACTAAACTACATGCATTCATGTTTTGCATAATATTGTTATTAAATGAAAGTTGCAAACAAAGTTGACAACAGCGCGAATACGATTTAGAAAATAAGTTTGTATAAAGACTTAATGTGTTCATTTTAGATGTTCATTTCGTGTCTTCAAATATTTAGCGCAAACAGTAACGTTAAGAGGCATAAATTCAGCAACTGTTCTTTGGAAATGTGTTTTGTTTATATATTATAACTAAATGTTTGTAAGATGATGATAATTAACATACAAAAGATTATTTACAACGAAAACGTTGTCGCGTTGAATTTCGCAATCAACTAAATTAATTAATGCTCATTGTTACGAGCAACAAAAATAACATCACATTTCCACTTCAATAAAAACATAAATGTGGACAGAGGCTATTTATATTAAGCGCAATTGCTTTACAGTTTATCTTCGTACAGAGCGGGACAACTTACAATTAATTGTTCCATTTTTGTATCACTATTCGTTCAAAAAGATAAAGTTTTGCATTTGCTTAATTTTGACAATTATTTTAGTTTGAAAAGCAATGTGAAATTTTTTTTGTCCGATGCTGTACGTAAGAAATTTTTATCCATTTCCATGAAAATATTAGTATGCACATTGACAATTGAAAATTGAACACAATTTTCTCTTATTTTTCAACTCGCTAGCTGTTTAACCGCTAAACAATAATTAGCATCATCATCGTCGTAATAACATTTTAATAATTAATAACATGTTCATTCGAAATTTGTGGTTCAGAAACGAAAATTTTTCATCTCTTTTCTCGATCATCGTTAAATGTTAAACAGCCACAAATTGTGATCACGAATTGTGTGCGCTGTGTGTCTATTAAAAACGAAGCAACATGATGATGTTTGTTCGTGTTGTTGTAATTTTAATCACCACTACACTTTGGCTGACAAAAAATACGTGCGAATTACTTTCACTCCGAAAAGCAAATTTACTCGCAAAAGCTGCGGAAGATTTATACAAACATAACAGATTTGCAATTTTGCAAATTGTCTGCGAGCGAATTTATTCGCCGACTGAATTTATGTATAAACATACATTTTAACATGTTTTAACATTTACTGTCATCATGTTCACGATATGACAGTAAAAGTGTATCCATAAATGTTTATATAAGGTAGCAGCGAATAGCGGAGAATTTATTTTTATACAAGCGATGACCAATTGGGAGATATAAAGAGAACATAAATTACGAAAGCTGAAATGGTTGAACATTGAACATGATATATCACGATTGTGAATGTATTATAATAGACTTATGCAAAAGAAGATGAGTTGACGTTTTGCATATATATATTGTTCGATTAAACAAAATCATATTTCACGTTTTTTGTATAGCAGATGAGATGAGAAGTGTAGTGCTGCATTTTATTGGAGAGTGCATCATTTAGGTTTTTGAACATAAATATGGTAATTTGTTACTTGGTGATTATTTTTTTGTGTGTCGTCGTTCGCAGGCGAACAGACAGGCGAAGCAATTACAGTGTGTTTTGCAACGAGTTTTTCGCTCATTTCTAATACTGTGCTTCATTATAAATCGCTTTGCGTTTCGTTTCTTGTTTCGTTCGTCGTACTAAGGCAAAAAAAGTAAAACAAGAATCGAAAAGGAAACTGTGAACGTTGCGAACCTTTTTACGCAACATCAAAGGCATCTTTGTATACAACTAATATGCAACGTCGCTATGTACATTTATATGTAATATGTATGCATATGCGTTTTATATACAATAACTTAACGAACGACTAAATTTGTTATTTTGCGTTAAAATGAAATTTTTCGCTCGAAACGCGAAAATGTAATTTGAACAACAACAGCAACAAATTAGGACGACGTTGAAAAATTTTGTAATTACGCTTCAATTGATGGCAACCTTTTAATTACGGCAATTTTTTCAATGCCCACATTTTCCTTTTAAAACATACATCCGCTGATTAAATTAGAAAACTAAGTTCACGATTATTATTATTATTATTCGCTTGTTTTTTCTTTGCCTTCGCTGTCGTTGTTTAGTTTGCATGAAAAATTAATTAATTAATTGTTGAATATTTGTACTTTGATATAATTCCACAGGCTTTGTTTACACACAATGAATAAGTGAATAATGAATGAGCACAGTGAGTGAAGTTGTTATAAAACTTTTTTCTGTCTATTTACTTTGTTTCATTGGCAAATCTATTCTTTCATGATGTGAACAGCATGATGCGCGCTATAAAAAGTTTTCACTGATTTCCTGTGTTGTTTTTATTTATTGTCAGTTGAACTGGTTTTCAATGTGAAAATTAAAACTTAGAGTATACTTTTAATAGCGATCTTTCATAATGAAAACATAATGTAAAGTTTGCAATTAAGTCATTACGTAACGTAAGTATAATGAACCAGGATTCCAGCATTTATAAAAGTAAGAAAAGAAGTATAAAATGTGCACGCAAAGAAATTGATCACCAATTCCGATTCTCAATGTGTGTTACCAATTTTAGAAACTCTGGTCACACACAGTTTCCCGAAATGTAACGGATTAGAATACATTTCGATTACAACACAATTAATCCTATTTCAGTAAAAATCCTTAAAAGCCGATTTCAGTATTATTATTATCGTCGTCATGATCATGATCATCATCAGTTGTGTTGTTCATTAGTTGTTATGTATTTAAAATATACATGTACATCTTCTGCAATGATCGCTGCTAATAATGCACGTCTGACACGAATTCGCAAAAGAAGAATTTTAATACTCATTTGCATGGTTTCTGCATTCGCAATTTTCATTCAAACACACAACGTTTAAATGTGTCTGTTATTAAAATGTGATAAGATAAGCACGTTTGTCGGTCACTTTTGGTGATCAAAAAGAGAAAAGTGGTCGCGCAATACATCTTACACACAAACATTCTTCTTTCTTGACATTTACATTTCACTTCACTTTTATTGTGAAATGAGAGCAGTCAGAAACATGAAAAAAGTAAAAAAACTTTTCAATCATCAAACAATCGTGGAGATGGATGTAAAAACAAGAAACAATGTTAATGAGTGATCGCTGTCAAACTTTTATTTAAACTTCTGTCAAAATATTTGAATCCTTTGTTTGTTTAAACGCAAAGCTTTCAGAGATATCGAAAAAGCATGTTTTTCACTGCTTGTTATTACTTTTTGCGCTTGTTTAATTTTTAAAGCGAATCGAATGTTTACTTTGGTTGTAATGGCAGCGATCGGCAAATAATCCTTTACACACAAAACTGCAATCAATTGCGTTTACAAAATGCGAAAGTGTTATTTCTTTGTGTACGTCTGGTTACCATTTTGTAGCGTTTCTTAATTCGAATGTTCGAGTGAGAACAATAGAAGACGGTTGCAATTGTGCATACTGGCGACTTTTAACATTTAAGATTCAATTTACATGTGATTTGAAAGAAGACACGAATACACGAAAAACAGTTTATCTGTCCTTTACAATGCATTTCGTGTGCACATTGTTTTCCTCTTTCTTTTGCAATTCCTTCTTTATTCTTCATTTCTTATTTTGTGTGCAAAATACATTCGAGTGTGCTAAACTGAATATGTCGCACTTGTTATCAAAATGTGCGAATGTGTGCGTATGTGTCTCTGTGAATATATTTTTTCGAGAATACATTTTTTTGGAATACATAAAGTCGATGTCGAAATATTTATGAATAATTCATATTTTCGAGAAACTTTACGAGAGATTATCGAATAAATGGACAGCAAATGTTTTCCTTTTATCTACACAAATTATGTTTTCAAATGTGTTTTGAATTTGTCACTCTGCACATTGTTCTAATATAACTTTTCACTTTAAACAAATACTTCGCTTATGTACAAAAATTTTTCCTTCTCTTTTGTTTCTTCTGCTTTCAAAATGACTTTAAAAATATTAAAAATAATTTTATTATCGAAGTAAAAATGTAATATTGTTTTTTGTTATCGCTTCGTTAAAAATATGTAGATATAAATGATTTTAATATACATACATATGTTTAGTTTGCTCTAAAAAAGCGATCATGATATATAAATGTAAATGTGAGCGCGTATGTTATGTAAATTTTTGCTCTCCTCATTTTCAATTACATTACACGCTCGGTTTGCACTTTAATTTTGGCTTAATTTTAATTGTGCAAAAAATAATTAAAGAAACATTTCGAAATTGAATACTGTGCGACTAGCTGCGAGTGCATTCGAGCATGACGCGAAGGCGAACGAAGGAACATTAATCGAGTGAATAGCGAAGCTAAGAATGTAATATGTTCACAATGGTAATTGATATGAGCTTTAAAAATAGTTTGTATGCGTCGCAAGAAATCGAATACAAGCGAACCAAAGAACGAACGGTTCATGATGATCATGATGATGCCTGTGTGTCTATGTACAAGAACAAGAGTGTATAGACAGACTCAATTATTTAAAAATTTGAAAAACTTTTCTCTCTGTTCTTTGTTCATCGATCCGTCGACGATTCTCAATGTAATAAATGGTTTAAAATTACATCATTAAACTTTGAAAACTTTTTTCTACTCTTTTGACAGTTAAAAATTCGCTTAATTTGAAGTTGAACGCAACTTCGCAACAGCAACGTTGTCTTATATCTAATCATTGTGTAATTATACACAAAAATAATAATAATAATAGTAATAACACACCAGTTGTTGACATTAAAATATGTGTCAAGCCAATGAATGATTTTTGATTATGCATACGAGATTGATGCAGGTGCTTTGAAATATTGCATTTACGATGGTGTAATATATCTCGTAGATTATTTATTGAATAGAAATTCGTTTTGAGCACGCAACCGTAGCCAGCCAAATAATAATAAATATAAATGCAGCGCACACAATATAAGGGTATATATCTATATCTATTGCAACTATATCTATCTGGTATTAATATACTTTTTTACTTTCTCTTAAAAAATTATTCTTTTCCTTTTTCTTTCTCTTTATCCTTTCAACTTCGCTAAAGTTTTCATAACATTAGCAAGCTTTTAATTTATTAATATTTATTACACATTAAACTAGATGAAAAGATTGCCAATTCATAAATGGCCTTTTTTGCGTTACATTATATCATATTCATATTCATATGTTTTTTGCTTCGTTTTAAGCAATCAAAAATTTGGCATTTTCGCACAAAAATGTATTTTGTTTATTTGTTTATTATGTTTATGGTAGCCAGAAAATTTCACATTTTTACACATCTACTTTACTTTACTGGTGTCTGGTTCGATGAAGTTCAGACAGCGAAGTTTATGCAGTATAAATAATCATCCGGGGAAATATTACACCATTTCAATCATTGCAATTCGTGTCAAAATGCTTGAAAGTATTTTTCGCCGCCAACAGCAGCGCAAACCTTATTTTATTCTTATTTTTACTATTACTATTATTGTTGTTGTCGTTGTTAAAAATGTGACATGGTAAGCGTTGAATATGATTCTCCTAATGGAATGTGCTCGATTCTATGGAAAAGATTTACTCTCGAATGACAAACGATCGAATATAATTCAAGCTGAAGATAAAAATATCAGCGAAACTGAAATAAATGTAATGTGAATGAATAAAGAAAATGAGAAATGAAAACGAAAATAAAAATGTAGTTTAGTAAAAATAATATAATTTTTGCGAATAATAATAATTAATTTCCGAAATAGGATTTAATTTAACTGTACAATTCATAAAGAATAAATTTAATTATTTTCCACGTGCGGAGCATGTTAAACTTGAAAACTGAAATATTGATACACGGATAGGTTTGCTCGCAATGTTTACAATCGTTCAACAAAAGTGGGCAAAAATAACGAAAAAGAAAGATGGAATATCAATAAAAGAGAAAAACATTTGCATCACAGCCGTTGTTCGAAAATGAAAATTATTGCTGATGCAAAAGCGCGAAAGTGTAGTGTTATATACTTAACATGATAAAGATGAAGATAGAACGAAATAATTTGTAATTGAATAAATAATGTTTTGACAACGAGTGCTTGCGTAACGCGTTTCGATTGAATAAGAAAAGAGTAGCGCCGTTCGAATCAATTTATTTTAATTTTACGATACATTCGCATTGATGCATTCATTATTCGTGCATTGTTTGCATTTCACTTTTGCCGTTTCATTTATGCATTCGACGAGAAAGAAATTAATTTGTCTGTCGTTGCGTGTGATTTGCATAGCCATTTTCGTGTTCCCGAGAAATTTTTATTTCTCTTTAGCACTGCGCTGCCGAATTGATTGTATCGATGCCAAACCTTTCAGTTTCACTGTAACGCAACCCTTTGCTTTCATTTCATTTAGTCTTTTAAAATTGCAAACTGCAAACACTGTGAATAATATGAAACAACAAATAATAATGTTAACGCCTTCAACGTAGTGTATGCGTTTAATTGATTCAAAATTAAAATTGGACACATGACACAAGCCTTTGTATACATAACGACGACATAGATGCACACAAAACACATAGACACAAATGTATATACGTAGACGTACATCGCATGTTACCAATTGTCGCTGCAATCTACGATCGAAGTAAAAATTGTCGCAAAGCAGAAACATCAATTTAGGCTTTTTGCAATGTGTGTGTTGTTGTGTCGATCGTTTTTTTTTGTTGCGTAAGATAAATCTCTCCGCGAAGTATACGTACACCTTATATACACACACACACTGCTTGCTGCACTTTTGAAAAATTCGAATTGAAAAGAGAAGCGAATTGAACAACGATTTTTTCATCCTTTTTTATCCTGCAAAGTAAAAATCAATGAAATAATCGCCTTTTGTTCGGAGTAAAATGAGAATAATATGAAAAAATATACATTCACAAGCTTTATTCGTCCTTAGTGAGCTGCTATTAAGTGATTTTTCAACGTTTGTTTTTTAATCACATTCGCTTACGATTACAACATTCGTTTAATAAAAAGCATATTCGCTTCAATTCGCGCATTAATATTAAATAACAGTGAACAATGCACAGTAGAATAGAATGCTAAAAATGGACGTTTTTTGCAGCACACTAGTTCTTAATGTAAACGCGAAAATTTCGCTTCGAATTCGGTTCACTTTCTCTTTCTTCTTTCGGAAGCATTTCACATTTGAAGCTAATTTCCTGCCTTCTTTCAACGATTGCACATTCGAATCGGAAATACAGTAAATCCTGTGCTAAAGATCACCTGAATCGCGGGACCAGTTTGAACACATACACGTGTACATACACATACATACATCATATACATACTAGGTAATGAATTGTCGCGAGAACGAGTTTCACAGGTGGTCCTTTATTACAGGTTATTATCACTGTTGTTTTCAATATTTACAATTTACGTTAGTTTAACCGTAATTTACATGAAAAGTGAGAACAAGAGTCAAAATAAAACAAACGTAAACATAAGAATTTGAAGAAGAAAAATGTAATTATCTCGTTTTTGCTTTTTCATTTCACGTTGTTTATTGAATGAAATTCATATTTATTTGTTTATATTTCGTGAACGTTGACGAAAAGAAACAAAACTTATTAATTTTTTATCGTTTTTTCAAATGCAAGCGACTACTGGAGAGATGCAAAGACAATTATTTTTTGACAGCAATAATAACATGAAATTCTGTAATTGATAATCATAATCATAATTTTTGTTTTCGTCGAGAACATTATCAATTTTTAAAGTTCAAAATTTACGTCGTCGTCAAATTTTAGCCCAAATGAAAGTTCGGGGTTGTTTTAATATTTTTTGTTATTTTCTTTTCTTCGCTTTATGTTGTAATATTCTCTTCATATTTCATTTACTGTGCTGGTCATTATTTATTCACAACTAAAATGTTCAGTATTTTGCTTTTTGTTGTCTCTTCTTGTAAATTGTTTAGTTTTTGTTGGTTTGCATTTACGAATACTAAAACAGTCGTCACGGATTAGAAGATAAAAGATTATTTTTGTGGCAAAAGGGATGGCGAATGCTGCTCGACGACCAATCTATTCATGATAATAGTCACACTGCTTTGATCATCGGTATCACTCTGATTGCTGGTGTAACCTGTGACATCGGTTTCATCTGTGAAAATAAAAAACATAAGACATTTATTTTTGCTCACGATTTGCATTAATATAAAATGTTTACTGCATAAAATGTGGTAACATGAACTTTACACAAATAGGATCATGGTCTTAGCGTTGGCAACTGGTCTTATTTATGTCGTCAAATGACATTCACTAAACTATTAATTTTTACTTCTTTCTACAGCGATAGTATATTCAAAATATTAAAAATTACTTTCAAAAATAATAATCTAACGAGTAATTAGTTGTTTAGCAAAAATAATAATTGAAAATTTTCAACAAAATGGCACTGACATCGTAAAGCAAACATGTACATGTACAACCATGTACAAAAACGACCGATGGTTGAGTAAATCTGAGAAGAGGGCAGAATATCACGAACTTCTGTTGCTAAGCAATCAATAGTTCAATAAGTTTATAAAAGACCGGTCTCACTCATATACGTGCTGACCAAAATAACCAGTCAATTTTCGCAATACAACAGGCAATTTTATTTTACTCTCAAGCATCAATTTACTCTTTTTTAAAGAAAGGGTTTTTTATTACCAAAGCAGTTCTTATGTACGAATAATCCTGCAAAAATCTGTTTTGTCAATTTTTTTGCTCTTTTTCAGTTTTAAATTCGTTGTTTGCGAAACTCAATTTTCTTTACGTGCTATTTTCAATAACGATTCATTCAAACTATTCACAATTAAACTTCTCTAACTACGTATTCTTCGTTGGTCATTAATCACATCGCTTTTATGGTATACATGTATTTATATCGTTGTGATGCTAGCTGCTGCTGTTCAGGGTTTTTCTGGAACTCGATTTCTTGAACTCACAAAATATGACCGTTTTTCACGCTATACGCTAAGGTATATAATACATAAGTAAATATAAATGTACACCGCGTTTGTGAAGTGTATTTTTATATATAAATTTTAATCGAGGGGAAATTACGGTAAACTTGAATTACGCTGCAAAACGCAAAAGTGTTGAAAAAGTGAATAATAAGATGGAGGTTCTGTTTGGCTGATCAAAGAACAATCGACACTTATGCACTGTATTTGATGTACACTTTCGGACCATTACCAAACGGGCAGCGCATTCATCTGAGATCGATTTCTGCGATTCGACAGCAATTTTTCGTGAATTAAAGCGCGGAAACAGAAATCATTAACGATGTGTGCGTTAAAAACTCAATCGTTTACTCGTAAAAAGAAAATAAGAGCATAAGAAATAAGAAGAAACGTTGTTCACGCGAACAACTGGCAAACTTTAAGCTCGGTTCACTGTCAAGAAGACTGTTATCGAAATGAAGATCACTGTTTTTAATGCATTCAAGTTTCGAAATGACACCGAAAAGAATAAAGAACCAGAAAACGATGGATTCATTTCGCATTTCGCGAAGTAATCTTGTTTCCATTTGTTTCCTTTAATTTCACAAGAATCGATTCGAAATGAAAGCTTGAAAAGTAAACTTAAACAATGGATGTGCCAGAAAAGAACTCCATTTTTGTTCTTCTCACTGAGTGGACACGTTTAAATAAAAGTACCACTTGTCAATTCAGTTCATATAAACACAATGCACTTTAAATAACTTTAGACACGTGAAAAATACACGTGCTTCGATTTAAACGGTAATTAATTTTCTTGGTTAATGGTGTGCTCACAACTTAAGTAAACGGTAAGAATACATTAAAAGAATCATTATAAACTTCACTTTTGAAGAACGTGTTTTTGCAGTTAAGAAATTTAAAAATGACTGCCGGCAATGAATTAATCGTTATAAACTTCACTGTTTCATTTGCATACACCGGAAAACAGTGTTTCCACTTTTCTCTGCAGCAGTTTCACAGATTTTTTTTGCAGTCAACAGTGATTACATTCGCAAGACACTGATCGCAACGTCGCACTTAACTTCAAAAGCGAGAGTAATGTGTATTTCAGCGACATTCATTGCTTGGGAAGCAGACACAGACGTTTAGCGAATGTACATGCTATCTTGCTAAAAGTTTGTCAATTTCTTTTCGTGACCCAATAACCACTTTAATCGCTCTAACTTTGTTCGAGTGCTTTCATCAGTGAATATATATCGAGTAAGAAAGAGGATACATATTCGTATATTTCTGCGTATTGCTTATTTCACGTTTTTTATGCATCGTCCAGCTCAGAAACTCGGCATGAACGAATAATGTCTCTTTGTTTTCGAACATAGAGTACAAGCAGTACAGCAAAAATTGCAAGGGTGCAGTCGAAGCAGCAGCCATTGATACTGACCAACTTCAGAAGTCGGCGAAGTAGAAGTCGAGGAGATCCCGGAACTTGATTCGCTAATACTTCGTAGTCTGTGCGTTGTACTGTCGTTTAGTTGCCCGCTGAGCTGATCTAATCTTCTCAGAAGATACCTCTGTTCCCGCAGCAACTGTTCCTTTGCAAACTGTTGTTTTCTTTCTCGATCTTCGAGTGTCTGTAAACATAAAAAACATAGAGAATGTGCACACATGCACACTTTACCATCACATTTATAATGGACATCGAATGTACTCACTTTAATGAAAGATTTGGCTTTATTCAAAAGCCCAAGAGTTGTGTGTCGCGAAGATTCAGGCCCCAGCGGAACCATGTCCTTAAGTGTCTCTAAGCAACTTCGAAGATGTGCGCGTCTGTTCATCCAGAGCACGAAAAACATAACACAAAACAAACACAATTTGTAATCATTTCGCTTTTAACTTAATTCGTTATGAAACTAAATGAAATTAGAGAACGTGCTTTGCGAGATACACGAATCTCCGTGAATTCGGGTTAGCGATATCGTTGTGACAAGTAAGCAAAGATTGTGCATGAATGTGCTTGTGTTGCCGATGCTCACCTGTTTTTCTCCAATTCATTGTGAGTTGTTCTGTAATTAAAAGAAATGAAAAACACAATTAGTTATAAATCAAATAATACGCATTCCATTATGTACATATATGTTTGGTGTACATGTATATATTTCGCAGTGTATAGAGAAAGCCGCGAATACATTGCGTTTCGATCTTATCGATTACAACGGCGATGCAATGCATTGCATACACTCGTCGTCTGCGCTAATAATGATCGCGAATGTCACCTTTTTTGTTACTAACGCTGCCGCATCAGATACTACGATTCGTGTGTACACATCCAACACATATGAATATTTGAATAATTGTTCTTCTTATCAGTAATGTATTTTGAAATATACTGCATTTCGTTCACACAGTTCACCAGCGTGAAAAGCGATGCAATTGCAGCGCAAACTTTCACGTCAATTCATTTCTTGGCGCGCAGTGCATGCAATACACACTCAATAATCCGAAGTGTTCCTTTATATATACACATAAAATATACGCCATCATTTGCCGTGAATTCACAATTCACACTCGCTTCTGGTTCACTGCTTTACTGGTGTTCTTGCAACGAGTGAATCGATAAAAGAGGGCGCGTATCACTTGTTCTCTTCTTCTTGTGTACAGCACACACGAACCGAAAAAATACATTCCAAATGGAGCGTCGAATGAACATCGTTGACCGAAACTGGCCGTCAGCGACAAAATGTGCACTGAGTTCACAATAAGCGTGTAGTAATAATACCGTCAATGTACGGAAAAACGTGTTGCCTGAAAAGTAAGCCTGCTTCAATAAAAATATGGCGCTTTTTAGTTAACAGCAATAATCAGTTGCCATTTCAATTGTTTTCTGTTACGAAATTGGGATACAATTTGCTTGCTTAATGAACGACTGACTGCATTCACTTCTTTCTTGTGTTTTGCGTGTTGTGTGCCCGTTCGCAGCTTTTAAACCAGTTCCTCTTTCATTACACTTCTATTCACTTTATTTTCAAACAAAAAAAACAGTAACTGTCCAAAGTAGAGAGTGTACAGTGTGCATGTTATATATGTGTGTGCAGAGTGCATTATTCCCTGCTGCAACAGTCAACTTCAATAATTGCCATTGTTTTCTAAATACAATATTTGAAATAAAGTGGAAACGCTGCACTATTCGAGTAATTTAAACAATTCACAGTAATTTTCGCTCTAAAATTGTGTTCCTGTTCATTTTTGAAGTAAAACGCAGGAAAGAGAAGGAAGATAAACTCGATGTGAAACGAAATCATCACCAAAAAAGGACAATTAGGAGAAGATAAAAAATGTGCGTTTGCAATGCATCGCACTTCAATTTCACGTGCAAATGTTATTACCACCAAATGACAAATATTCTATAAGCATCGATTTAATTAGAACACACACACATTGCTTATTACAGTAAAACCTGTAAACTAAGGACACCTTTCGGCGGAAAATTTTGTCCTTATTTTACAGTTGTCCCTAGTTCGCATGGTCTTCAATCACAAAGAGCGGAAAACCTGTGCCCTTAATTTAGAGTTGTCCTCAGTTTGGAGGCTCCTAATTTACAGGTTCTACTGTATTTCGACATACGAAACTACAAATACGCAACACACGACCACCATAGTTTTCGAGTTTACATCACGTTCTGAGGATTTAGTATTGAATGGAAAGGCACTTCTTCAAACACCGTTTTTCTTCTTTTGCGTTTCAATAATTAGTCAAGGCAGCCAGCGAGAGAAGAAAATTAAGCGCATACACAAAAATGATACTTTCAATGTCTACGAATAGATACAAAATAAAGAGGCTTTGCGTAATGAACGCGTGATGCGAAATGAATCTTTAACACAGTAACTTAATAAGAAGTATCGTTTAGAATGTGTGCCGAAACTGTCAGCCATTTTTACGACATTTTCACGCAATAAAAAACGCGTGGACACTGCCAAGCAGTGAAAAAGTGAATGATCCGAACGTTAAAAGTTCTACTTTTGCCTTTCAATGCAACTACTAAACAAGGGAAGCGAAAATAAAGTAAAGACGGTTGTTATGTGCATTGCCAGCAATGATCATCGAACGGACGCTGTGCTCACTGCGATCACTGCACACAACATACAAAAATATGGTGAGTCTAAATTTGAATAGAAAAAGTGCCATTTATGCGGCATGTGAGGTTACTCTAGATTTGAATTGCGTGTATGCGTTGTGTGTGTGTGTGTGCGTATTCAGAACGACAGTCACACTCGTCCAACGAAATCACGTTCTATTCTCTGTAGTACACACTGTATTCGTGCTGCTTTCATCTCGCTTTATGGTCAACATTCACCGTGAATCTGTTCAATGAGCCGATAATGAATGACCGGAAACGATGGCAAACTATTCATTGCATCAAGCGAACGGTGATTGAAAAGCCGCGAAAACAAAGTTTGCGATGATTAAAATCTCTTCTCTTCTCTCTTCACTCTCTTCGTTTCTCTTCACTTCGCTTTTTGAAAACACATTTTCAACGCTGAAATAATTTTGCAGCAAAAAGCAAATGTTTCGTCGAACAAAAAATGATCACTTTATAAGCAACGAATAGAAAAGGT
The DNA here is from genome assembly GCA_003675905.2 of Leptotrombidium deliense. Classification (NCBI taxonomy): domain Eukaryota; kingdom Metazoa; phylum Arthropoda; class Arachnida; order Trombidiformes; family Trombiculidae; genus Leptotrombidium; species Leptotrombidium deliense. Next base: position 21,723 of record NCKV01000073.1, read on the forward strand.
CATTTTTGACATCAGCAGCAGTAACAACGGCAGCAACAGCAGAAGCAGAAGCAGTACAAGAGAGCCTCAAAGAGAAATGAAGTTTAAGCGATATTCGAAGCCAGAAATAACAGCAAAGCAAACAACATTCGCCTGTTTGCGGTCGTTAAATGTGTCCGACAAATATTAGCGCACAATTCACAATTATAATCGCTAGAAACACTTTTTGGAAAAGTGCAAATAAAAAAGTGCAAAAATAGGAAACAGGAAGCATTCAAACGCACACAGCGAATGTTATTCAAGGAGATTGCCGCGGACAACATTGCATCCATAATGAAAATAATTCTAATTCACTGCTGCTCTGCTGTTACTGCTACTGCTAATTATTAACGTACAGTTGTAGCCTGCAACACTTTTCTCCCTTTTCTCGAAAATGAAAGACATACGTTTTGTGAGTAGAAAAACGAATATTCATAATAAGCAGGAAATTATCTGCAAGGACAGCAGGACGAACAAATGTGAGTGAAGTGAGTTCTAACGCGTGAGTCGCTCGCGCAATAGCAGCCTTTTGGTTGAATGTGAAAAAAAGATACAAAGAATAAGCGGTTGCAGCACTCGAAGAAACAATGAAATTACTTTCGTTCTGCAATGTGGCAAACATTTCTTTTGCCTTTTTCTTCATTCGTTTCATTGCACTATTTATCTACCATGTACTCTACTCTCTTTGTGATCAACTGTTCACAAAAATGCTGCTGCATCTTGCCTCTGTACACATATACTGCTACTCCACTAACATTCCTACTTACACGGCAATCACACATAATCGTTGTGCGTTCAGAACACCGGGCTCAATGCAAACTGCACACTGAGATTTACTCTCGACATACACTTTACACTCGCAGCGAATGAAAATAATGTAACAAATAATATCGAACTGATTGCGTGCTGTTTCAATGTTGAAGCAAGGCAAAAAAGGAGAAGAGGTGAGAACGGCGCTCGAATGGTGAAGGGCTTCTGTGCGATCAAAAGTAGTGCAAATACACGAAAGGTTTCTCGATATAATGGTGCATACATGCTTGTTTTAAAGACTATATTTTCGACAAATATAAAACAAATAAACTTGCTGGCATTTTCCCTTTTGATCACACAATGGCTTAAGGAAAGTAAAATTAACACAGTCAAGAGTAAAGTAGCAATCCTGTGTTAGTTATTTGGCTTCTAAAAGAAGACTCTCAAAAAAGCCTGTAGAAATGAGTGCATCAAATAAACAGAAACATCAAATTTCAGTATCCAATAAAATTGTTATTATTAGTTATGAACGCAATATTTGTGCACTTGCGATCACAGGAAACGCATTTCTACGATCACATTGCAAATACAATTATTTTTTCGTTCGTTTGGTGTCGCAAACAGCGAAACAGTGAACCAAAGGAACAGTGAGTGAATCGAAGAGAATGAAACAAAAAATAATGGAAAATTGGTCGATATCTGTTAATTTGGTGCTACAGTTACACACCTTTACATCGAGAAGTAACTCGCAATTTGGTAGCAGAAACAAGAAAATGGATAAAGAAATGATACTCGATCTAATACGGGGAAACAATAATGGATAAGAGAAATAATGCTAAACATTGGTTCACACAGCGAAGTAAACAGCATCAACAGCAGTAGCTGCAACATTAAACTTTCGATCGTTCGAGTTCGACTGCAGAATATCGAACAAAAAATAGACATTTCACCGTGAAGTTTTGATGTATGCGTTCATAATTCGTTTCACCTTGAATGCTGTTACGTGAACGAGCAGCAGTGTATGTGTACGATCAATTCTAGCTGAAATGAAAGTGAACAAATAGTGAAGACCACATTTACGTAAGACAGTGAAGAAAAGGCAGAATGCAGAAAAGAACAGAAACACATGCATTTTCGGATTGTATTCGTGGATGAAATCGTCGCCGAAAGCGAGCAGCCAATTTTCGTAGCGTTTGTCATTTCATAATTCGATTCCAAGAAGCAAATCTAGCAGCGTGCGCACACATTTGAAACATCATCAGCGTTGCGAAAATCTTTCATAAATTGGCTCTCATAATATAATAGCTTTAAATGTGAGAGACACACACACATTATCCTTTGCAATTAAAGCAGGCAATTATTTGACGGTTAATTAGAATATTCATTGAACGCATCGAGGAAACGGTGGGGCCAGACAATCCTCTCAATGCTTTGCATACACCATTCATTTATTATCATCATCAATGTGTGCATGTGTGCTTTAAGAAATCAAACAATAATCAGCGCACTATTTTGTCGGTATTCAAAGTTTTTGTGCAATTTCTGGCTAACAGAGGCACACGAAAAGGCAATGAGTGAAATGTACGCATTTATAATAATTGCAGTATCCGTTTTGAATGACACGAAACAATGTGAGTTTGATGAGCACAGCGACATAATAACATTCACGTTGCTGCTCATCCATCGCTGCTCTTCACGTTCATTAAAACGTCGCTCACTATTTTATTAATGCAAACAATCAGTGCTTTCGCATTCAATGCATGTGCATATTGTTTGTATTCGAAGCGATTCGCTCGACGGACTGTCGCAAGAAAGCGGACAACGAAGCAAGTGTCACTCGAGCAGCGATTTTCATACATTCATACATGTATTTGAAATTTGATACACACATAATACAGTATTCACAGGTATAACTGAGCATATTGTATGCACTGCATAGTCAAATGATTATTATTCATAATTGTACGTGCACAATACATTACATTGCTATTTTCAGTGAAAAGTTTTTTTGTCGAGAAAAATGTTTAATTATAATGAAAACGTTCGCCTCGTTCGTTCGTTGTTCTATTCGGATATTTCGTCAGTCACACTTACACAGACACACAATGAGGCAGTTTTTTGTTTCACTGTTAAATTGGCGACGAAAATTAATGCAATTTGAATAACAATTCCACAAATTGCCTGCAAAAAAAAGACGAACTGTGCGACACTTTAATGTTGAAACACTGAATACATGTCAATGAATGAATATTCATATAGTCAAAAGTGCAAAAAGTTTGTGCAACAACGTTTTCACGGCTTTTAAGACAGCACATATTCATTTCGGTTGAAACATATTTTCATTTTTTAATACCATATTCTTTTTTGTGTAACAAAAGGAAAAATATACAATTTTTTCTTCGTGCACAACATTCAATGTATGTGTGTATGTATCCCAAACTGAATTACAATGTATTTGTAAATGGTGTGTGTTGTTTAATTCGAAACCGTAAAAAATTGCTCTTTGTAACCAAAAACGAGAGAATGAGAGAAAAAGTGTACATTTTGAGAAAAATGTATTTTCGCTTCTTTCAACACGAATAAATGAAAGAAAAGGCTGTGTGCTGTAAAAAATCAGTAATACAAGTATTAAAAAAGAGGCAAAAGAGGCTCTCGCGATTCGATACAACGACGGCAAAAAAGGGTTCGAAAGGCGAAATGCTTCAAGTGCAGCGAAAAGTGAATGCATTTTGTGAATAACAGATAATAGCTTTACGAATGAAAACGAATTATTGTTGTTTTCAATTGAAACTAATATAATGTGTCGCAATTATGCATTTTTTACTACCGAATGCAAAATAAAGCCTGCGATTCGATATTCTTTCTCTCCTGCTTCACTTCAAATGCGATGCGATGCAATGCAAACATTGTGAACTCTGAACGCAGCAAAATGCGACTTTAGTTTCATAGAAGCTTTACTGCATTTAATGTCACTCTCACTGTATATTCTGTGTGCACACTCACACACAACAAATAGCACATATAATGCAATAATTTTTAATTCGGTTTCGAACAGTAATGGCAGTTAAGAAATAGTTCACTTCATTGGCTTCATTTACTTCGAATGCGTTCGTTGCCAATGAAACACACTGCAAAGCAAAGCAGAGAAAGAAGGAGAGAGCAGCTCACAGCTTTGCTGGGCTCTTATGTGTCGATGCAGTTAAAAAAGCAGCTATTTTATTGCGAAAACAAAAAAGAGTGCTCACGAAATATTTTAAAATGTGCACTTCTGAACGTACAATAAAAAAGGCAACATATTAACTGCGTACTGACACGCATTATGTGAAAAAATATGCGACGATGTAAAGTATTCAAATGTTTCTCGATTGCCCATGAGGATCAAATTCTAAATATTATTTTGCTCACGACTGTACCAGAGAAGATTTCGAAGAAACATGCACATGCATTACGCTAACGTCACTACAAATGAACGATAAATGCAAATGCAGTGTTTACATTTTCGCATGCATTCACTTTCGATGAAAACAGCACTCGTAACAACAACGCTAGCTGAGCAATTTAATGTGTACTACAAATGTGGTGCGTGGACAGTTATTTACAAGTGCTGTTCTCAAACAATTTTGATCGCGTTGAGTTTAGATAAAGGAAGAATACAATTAAAAGATGCATTCAGACGTAACCGATGTTAACAAGCCAGACTTGATTTGTGAACTTTTCTCGTGTTCGTTTTCGCACAAATTTAAACATGCAAAAAGTAACGGTCAAAATACTGACTGTTGTGACTGCGATATTGAATGCTGCAAGACGAATAACAGCTCATACGCATACAGAACACTAGTTTAACAGCCTTTTTAATTTGGGTCACAAAAGGGTTCATCGTTAGCATCATTGGTAACAGGGCATTGCTGGTCAACCGAGTATCGCGAAGTAAGTATCCGTCGTATGTGTGAAGTACACACAAGATATTCATACAAACACAAGCAACTGTCTTCCTCCTTCGTTTCGCTTCCTCCTCATTTCGCAAAGAGTGCAGCAAATAATCGCGTACTGAAAAATGAGTTCTCAAAAAAGAGGTTAAAACGCAGCGAAATGAACGAAACGAACGATTGCGATAAGCGAGAAAACGCTGTTCCGTAAATATCGCCTGATGAGAGAGACCAGAAACTGCAAGTTTCTTAAAGCAGCGTAGGTGTACCTCGATAGACAGGCAATACAGTCCAAGTCATGTACCGATTCCCGGACATTTTGGGTGTGCAAAAAACGTGTGCACGACTGTTCGTTCATCCTCAAACACACACAACCGTAGTTGCAAGAGGCAAAAGTGCGAACAGTGCACTGCGGATCTATTGTGGGCACAACATGCAATGATCGCTATTAAGTGGCTTCGGCCGTTGGTTGCATTATTGCAGATTATTCTGTTGTGAGAAGTGTCAGTGTGCGCGAAGCTTGCAGTTTGCACAGCGAAGAAAGACTGATGCGTTGCAGGGCCCCTCTTTACTCTTCTCATTCTTATTCTTATTATCATCGCTTTGACAGGCAACAGAAAACCTGAAGCAACAACAAGTAAATAAACGCGGCCCGGGAAAGGGCGGGGTTCGGGTCACACTGCGGCCATTGCCTCCACGAGTAATTTATGGGTTATAAGCAGTGCGAGTACACATCACGCGGTCCGCGACCGGAGCGCGAAACAGTCATTATATTGCGTTTATGTTACATGTGCGTTGTGTGTCTTTATTACATCGCTTCATTCGTATTGCTGCAACTTATTCTTACCTATTGCCCTGAGATTTTTTAATTTTAGATCGTTTATTGTTTTGGAGATCATATTTTGGTGGTGTAGTCGATGCGTATCCATGTTCTGCTTCTGTAATGTGCGACAAAAGAGGAGCAAATTTTAGAATTTTTCGGTGAAAATGCGCTGCGATTATATGCCATCGAACGCATAGTAACTGCTGCGAAAGGACGCCATTCGTTGCCAATTCGTTGCTTAAAGCGTGCAGTGCACAGCGACAGCAGAAAACGGGCAGAGAAACGTGTGCAAGCGAGAAAAACGTTGCTTACTTGGCTGTCAAAAACAGCTGGAGCAGAATCAGTGAAAGCAGAGCAACTCCGAGTGCCATCGCACACGGAGACTCTTTGCGCTGCGAATGCAGGGCACATTCAGCATCCGAGCAAAGCTCAGGCTGCTCAGTCGACACAATAAACACAGTGGACACATGTCGCTCTCTACACACCGCTCAACATCCGTCTGCCAAACGACGGTTCGGTCAAAAAGCGCATTTGGCAAGATTGGCAACAAACGCATGGCGTGATTCGCGTCACGTTTGGCAGTTGCGACGCATTCGACTACTGCTTAACAGTGAAATAAACAAAGCGACCATTTCGATCGTTTCTCAAACCTCTTTCACGTCTTTCCAAATACTCTGCGGCCTCGAGAAGAGTATCGATCGAATAACTCATCGCTGATCCCTGTTCCAGTGAAGCACCGCCGAAGCGAACCGTTGTTGATGTGTGTTCAGTGTTGACTGTGTTCACTGTTCGCCGTACGAAAGCATCGGCACAACGGCTGTACTGTACACTCACAGAACAGGAGTACTCACTCCGTCAAATGGACTCAGATGAACGCACTGCGATCTCTTCGCTCTTCGATCACAGCGACCGACCGATCGGTTTGCACTGCTTTGCACTGCGAAACACTCGACTCGCTGACGTTTCCAAAAGCGTCTTCAAACACTGGGCGCTCGAAGAGAACGCACACAACGCAAACAGCGATTGCGACCTCAGAGAACAGTTGTGTTCTGTTCGGGCGCTGTTCTCGCTTTCTTCTATTCGAGGCTTCTTCGCCTCCAAAGCGACTCACTGCCGCGGAGGCGGTCGTCTCCACTGCGCACACGCGACCAACGCTCGGCGCGGCCTCAGATCACTCGTTCGGTGTTTTGTAAACTGCCACTGACAGCATCAAGCAACGCACGTGTCCGTTCTGTGTTCGCAGTGCTCAACGCTCACTTCTAACCACAACGAATTGACCAAAGCAGCGCTGCACGCGTCACGCGCCAAATATTGACAGCTAACCATTTTGCGTTTATTTTGTTCGCCGCTGTCAACGATGTCAAAAACGAAAATATGAATGACGTGAGATGTTTAAATGCGCACTGAAACAGCAAACAGTGTGCGCTGTGTGTGATCGTAATTCTATTTGCAAATGCATCGCGCGATTCCGTTCACTGACAGTGAAACGTCACATTTTTTGAAAGACACATTGTACACTCACACAACTCGCACACACACTGACATCATTTTTCAATAAACGCGCCTCGATTACTGGGACTGTTACACATTGCAAACCATTTCTGGTTTTTCTCAGCGAACCGAGAAACAGTTACACACATAAGAACCTGAATCTGCGCACTGCGATTAATGCGAATTGGTGTGCTGTTCACATTTCAAGCGAAACTGTTTCGCCTTTCTTCCTTTAATCGACACATTTCTCTTTACATTTTTGACGTAGTGTTGTTTACATCACATTCGTCGCTTTTTCATTTAAATATTCAACAACATCGTTCCGTGAAGGCTTTTGCAATATTAAAAGATATGCAATCATCATATCATATAATGATCATAATGATGATCGCAGTTATTTGTAAAAAGCAATATGAAATAAGCACACAATACATGTGCTTCTATTGCTCTATATTGAACACAAAAATTGCTAACAATACAAACAAAACAATTTGAATGCATGTGTACTTTAAACATACTTTTTTTATTTTGTGAATAGTGAACGATTTTCGAGAAACGCAATGAATTATGTTTTCATATTTTGCGAGAAAGAAGGCAAATAAATTGTGATAAGTGACCTGTAAAATCGACCCTTTCATTACTTTTAACAGCGAAAATTGTATATAAAACTAAAAAGCG
>NCKV01000074.1:0-29405 GCA_003675905.2 Leptotrombidium deliense
TTTAACATTATCTTTAGTAATGTGGATTTGCACAAATTATTGTCCAAAGCTGTGCGCTGATTATAAAACGATAAGCATGCATATGACAGATTTATACGATAAGCACGAAAGTGAAAGTGCAGAAGTGTTGAACTTGAATAAGACAATGCTCTCTACTATTTTATTCTTATTTGAAATGAGTAATGAAAATAAGAAATTCAGGTTTTTATAATATCACATCTCATTAAAATGAATTTTTTTCAAGAATATTGAATTTTAAAAATCAATGTTGATGTCTTCGTTACGAAATTTAAAACACATCGATAACATAATACAATACGCACAGTCAATTACTTTTCTGTATAAAAATAATTTTCATTTTAAGGCTTATTTGTGATTGACTGGATGTCTCCTGTTACAGGTTTCTGTCCTTTGAAGAGTCTAATTACCATCACTGAAAATGGTACAATTGACGCGAGAAACTTCATAACAACGTCTTTTCTTATTGTGAACATTTCAGCTGCCGATGGAAGGATAATAGGTCTTCTGTTTATTTCTTCGACCAACGATATTCTGCTTAATTTCAGTGACTCACAATATTTGCACTCATCCAAATTTGTGGTCAATCCGTCGATTTGTTTGCCTTCCCTGATTACAAAAAATTCACAAAATATAACCAACGACGATAACGTCATTGTGTTCAGCAAGAAAAATCCCCAATTGAAAATGAATTCAATAAAATTTTTAGACGAGCTATGGTGTCGAACCTCATTCACCACTCGAATTGTGCATTCAATAAACAGCAGTGCAAACCACCCAAAACAAATCGGACCGTAGGTTCGATAAAATCGAAGTTTTATACTTCTTACTTTTCGCCATCGAACTAAAAAAAAGTGAAGATGTTCGCGAAGTCGTTCACCATCAATTTGACCAATGTCAGCCGAAACACTCTCAAAGAATGTTTTGTTCATTTGTAAAATCGCAAATAAGTAAAAAATGTAAATAATATTTGTGGCAAATAACCAACCATAGAGACTGAAACTGTATAAAATCATGTGTATTATATTTAGAAAGGCGGACACTTCAACAGAGCATTCGTTTATGAAATAGATAACAACGGCGTATTTTTTCGTGTCCAAAACAATCCAATCGCAAATTTGCATCAAAACTCCTGTTAAACAAATGCTTAACCAAATAATGAATAACAACTTTGAGATACTATAAATCGAATGTCTGAACTTAATTGACGTTATCTCCAAAATTTCTTCGAAAAACTTTCTTAGATCAGAACAAATATACCAAAAGTAATGGTGAGTGAAGACTGCGAGCGAGAAATTCAAGATAAATTGAAGACCCAATGTTTTTTGATCGGAAAACATAAATCGTCGAAAATCGGCGATTACATGATAGTAAATATACGTTAATTTGAAAATAGCGAATAAATAACGAAGTAGTTTATATTTTTTATGGTAAACTGTTAAACCATTTGTGAACAGAATAATGTCAATAAAGAAGAAATACTGTTCACTCGTAATACTCATTCGTTTTTCAAATAAATTAAGCAAAGACAGATTAAATACTTTGTTGTTGTTTAGCATCTTCACAATGTCAATACATTTCAGAATACGACGTTTTGGTCACACAATTATTTCAGAACTGTTATAACACAGGTCAGAACATTGGTAACGAACATTTGATTTCATTTCATCGCCTTTTATTGTATTTGTTGTAAATTAGAATATAGAGTTCCATTATAACTAAGGAAAAACGTAATGCAATGTTTTCATTTGTTTTGCAGCGATTTTTTTGTAATCATTAACATTTACAACACGCTTTGCTTTGTTATAATTACGTTTGTTTGCAGCAAAATAAGTATTTGTTGACAACAGTGACGTCTGAGCATCTTTCATTCACATTAATTAAATAACACTTTTGAAGAGTTATTTTAAAATAGAAAAGCTTTCTTCATTATATTAATGACGTTCACGAAGTGATCGATTTGAGTAAAATATCAGTGCACTTATAATATTAATGGAGATGTTTTTTTAAATTATGCATTAAAGACATATAACTACGGATTTCCGTTCTCAATCCTTCATCTCTTCAGAAGCAAGAAAAAGTGAACAGAGACTTCACTTTTGAATCGAATCTTTTGAGACATATACTTTACTTTTCTTAATGAATGCAGTGTTTCGTTTACATGCAAACACTTCCTTTAGCAATCATTCATTGAAATGAAAACATTGGAATGCATTTAAAAGGCGTGCAGTTTTGACGACAAAAGCAAAAAGAAAACAACGTGCAGAAAAATTTGCAAACACAAATCTAGTAATGAATTAGAATATTGCATACAACGCATACGAAAGTGAGTAAATGAGTTTTGACACGCAAATTTCTTATTTAGAAATAAAACAGTCGGTGATCATTCTTCGGAATGCACATGCACACCTTTTGTATAATACCATACAAACATTTTTCATGACATTGTTACTTAACAACGAAACTACCTTCATTATATGTTCTTTGTTAATGTGAAATTTAAATATTAAAAAATTGACTTATAGTATCCAAAACACAGATTACAGCAAAAGGATGCTTTCAGAACATTTGTAGAATAGCAAAGAAAGTGAACACAAAATTAAGAGACGTATTGTGAAGTGGATATGTTAACATTATTTTAAACGCTTCAGAACGTTCTCAATTGTATGTTTAACAAGCAATCAAATTATCAGTTGACATACTTTACATCCCTTTTCAATTGATTTTACAACAAACAGTGTTACGATTAGTGTTTAGTTGCCATTCAATGTCAATTGTCATCACAATTGTGTAACAACGCTAAACATAGTATTTCAAACAATTTGGCAGTGAATGTGCATTATTCACTGAATGCATTTAACATCGCTTAAAAAGCAATTTACTTGGAAATGATGGCAAGTTTTGTGCGAAACAGTTAATGTTGTCATTTAGGAAGCGTTTTATTAAAATTAAACGTATTTGAATTAAACATCACTTAAAGACAAACTTCTTTTAAAAATACAAGTATCGTAGATACGACAAAACATTTACTGTTAAACAACATTTTAAATTGTAATCGATTCGAAAAGACATAAATTAAAGAGTCGAAAATAAATTTAAATGAATTTGTTGCTTGACGCAAAATTTGTTCACTTTTGAATCTATAACGAAGTACAATCTTTCCTAGAGTGATATATTATTGCATTCAGAGTACTTTTCCCTGCTATTAATCGAAGTTCAGCGCAACACTCAAACTTTTGGTTCAATTCTGGTTTTCGATATGAGAATAATCGATAATCGAACATCGCTTAAAAAGCGTGCAATGATTTCAGTTCTTTGTTTTGTTTTCATTTCACTTTTTATTTATTTCAGTTTTATTTCATGTATACAATGAAAATTGTGCTAATATTTATTTTTTCTTTTTTTGCTTGTGTGTCCACGTATTTGCACGACTTGTTATCATTAGTTGACTTACCAGCTGATATTTACGCGATTCATTTAAACAGCAATCATCGGTTGAAAGAGAAACTGTGCGCCGAGTTGACTTCAACACAATTGAATTTAAGTGATGAGCGTAGAGCTCAAATATGTGAAACAGTCGAGAAAAGTGAGAAAAAGTGTTGGGGTTACGAAGGATCTGCAGTGAACTGCAGTAATGATGAAATCTATTCGCTGCCGGGTAAGTTGTCATTTGGAGTGATGTGAGCCAAAAAAAGCGAACGCATTTATATTCAGAGTGTCCGGAAGACAGCAACGGATGGGCGCCAAACAAAGTGGAACAACGAAGAGTTTTCTTTAATCAAGCAGACTTCGGTTACATTCGTGAGCGAAGAAAGGAATTACGATCATTTTGCACCCCGAGGAGTAAAGATGCTTCTTCATTGCATTGCACGCAATATCTTCGTTTTTGTAAAGCAACAAATATGTTGATTGATTTCAATCGCTTGAAAATAAACGAGTCAATGCGATACAAGGAAGACGTTGTTGAAAAGGGCGCTTTTTGTGGCAGAAACTGTGATTTAAACGAACACTTACTGCAATCTCAAAGCGCACATAAATCTGCGTTACAATCGTGGTTCAACGAAATAAGTAATTACAAGAATTGTGATGAAACAATCAAGTGTGATATTCGAATTACAAAACCAACATTTATTGTGAAACTAGATGCCACAGTGAATATGTATCACCACTTTTGCGATTTTGTCAATTTATACTTGTCGCAGCATCTAAATGGCAGTTTTTCATTGGATAATAACATTCTTCTCTGGGATATATATCCGTACAGAAGTATTTTCGGTCAGACATGGAAAGCATTCACAAAGAATGCACTTTTGAATTTATCGCAGTTCAGAGGAAAACGTGTTTGTTTTGATGATCTTGTGTTTCCTTTATTGCCACGAATGATATTCGGGCTTTACTATAATATGCCTTTAATTCCTGGCTGCCTTAAAAGCGGAGTTTTCCGTGCTTTCAATCGCCACGTTCTTCACAAGTTGAAAATAAAGCAAGAATTTACTCCCGATAACTATGCTGCTGGTGATAACGCGAAGTTAGTTAGAATTACTTTCATTACTCGAGACACACAATACAGAAGAGTACTGAACGAAGAACAGTTGATAAATGCGTTAAGACGTAAATCTAAACAGCTTCGTGTCCGCAAAGTGAATTACAACCATCAAATGCCATTTGAAGAACAACTACAGATTACCCAAAACAGCGATATTTTGATTGGTATGCATGGCGCCGGATTAACTCACTGTTTATTTCAACCAGACTGGGCATCTCTTTTCGAGCTTTACAACTGTGATGATGCAAATTGTTACAAAGATTTAGCGCGTTTGCGAGGCTTACAATACATTACGTGGAGCGATAAAAGGAAATTGTATCCGGAAGACCAGGGACAGCATCCACAAATGGGAGCGCACGAAAAGTTCACCAATTATAAATTCGACGAAAGCGAATTCGTCAAATTAACGATGATTGCTGTTCGACACGTTAGACAGCAGCGAAAGCAATACTTTGAAAGGCTCATTAAATCAGTGAAAAGCAGTGAAACCACGAAACAAAAAAGTGAGTCCGGAAAAGAAGAACTTTAGTTTTTTAACTTTCATGAATTGAAGAAATTGCTTTTTTTACAAATTTATGGCGATTCAAGTAATCAATTCGACTTTCAATGTTTGAAATTGAAAAGTATTGGCATTTTGAAAGCCGCTTAAACCGGTAATTTATACTTAATTACAAAATACTATTTTCAGCGAGAATATGTTTTATGCAATTTTTGTATTTTTGCATTAAAAGTTTAAATGACATCATTCTCTTCGTTGTAAACTGGAGACTGCAACGAATAACAGGCGCTTAAAACGCTCTCATCCATTTCAGAAACGGGAAACAAGTGTAAACTCAGGTCATTAAAAACGTCTTTAAGTCTGAAATTATTTTCGATTCGACATTCGTTTACCAAATTTAAACTTAATACATTCACTAAATAATTAAACTGTGCTTTCGCTTCCTTCGACACTATTGCATCAATCATTGAACTAAAACTGTTTCCAAAAATTATCACATTACTTAAGCAAAACACATCCCAATTAATCCACAAAAGGTTGTTGAATAACGCTTTATCGCAGTGTGGCATGAAAAAGAAAACTTGTTCACAACCAACGCGCCGCTTACATTTTTCGTTTTCAGTTATAATTTCACACTGATAAACATTACTTAAGACGTCCTTGTCTAATTCAGTAAAGATTGGATCGAAAACGAACACATTTTGACAGTCGAGTGTGTTTTTCAGTAACGAAAGAAGGGCAAACTGGTATCGCGAACAATTAGAAGCAGCCAGTCTTCCCAAACCATAGCAGACAATAGCCTTCGGCTTCAATTCGACATTTCTTTCAATCACTTCAACCAAAGCTTCAAAATAACGCGAATGTTTCACATCTTCGATGCATTCCTTAATTTTCCTTAGTAACTGTTCTCTGGTTAACTCATCTTCAACGAATACATTATTATTAGCTATGAATTTCTTGTGTTTCCATTTATTTCTCCGTTTATTCACGTAAACTTTGAATTCCTGGTCGTTCATTCCTCAGGGACCGTTACTTCATTGAAATCCAGTTTTTCAGCGAAATTCAAATTTTAAAAAAGTCACATTTTCACAGAAATACGATTAAATTAAGTCACTGCTTATAAATTAGAATTTAAAAGGAAGTAGAACATAGAAGGAAACGTTCTTGACACGAAAACGTCATTTTCGAATGAGGAATATATCAAAGTTTACAGAAGCAAACAGAAGCAAAAAGTAAATAAGTTTTATACTTATTTGACAGTAATGCTGTCAGAATGTAATCCATTGCTTTTAAACACTGATAAGCATTTGAGTTACAAACGAATATAAAACTGAAGAGTTAGGAGCTGGCACAGAGTTCTAGTGAAATCGATTTGTGCATTTCATGGATTTAATGTTTTTGATGAACCATTGTTTCGCATGAGTTGCGAATGTTGAGTGTTTCATTCAATTTCCTGTGAACTTTGTGAAATGTAAACGAAAACATTGCTGCGTATGTTTCGTGTATTTCGAGACAATTCGCTTTTATTGTTATTCTGTTTGCAAATCGATTTAAATGTCAGCAAAAGACGAAAATTAATTATTGACATTGTTTTCATGCGAACATTAAAGCAGCGGTTATTTGCTTTTTAAATATTTAAACAATAAAAATGAAGTTTTTGTACAGTGAAGAGTAATGCGAGTGATTGCGGCGTGCAGTGTTCACTGCACTCTTGGCTTTATGCAATCGGAGTGTTCAATTACATCGAAATGCAGCGAACACACAATAAGTGAACACCGAGAATTATAAAAGTCACGTTCGTCTAATATCGGTGAAAACTACTTCACGTTCGCAAAAACGGATATTTAACTAAACTGCGTTGCACTTGTTCGCCGTGCATCGGCTGCACATTGTTCTCGTTGTGCGATTTTTTGTTTCGCTACGAAATGAAACGAACGAGAAACGATTATCGAAGCAACGATGAAAATTAACAGTCGAATAAAGCCTTATAAATGATTAGACGAGAGACTGCAACAATCGATGCGATCGTTCGCTGTTTTACAATTATTATATGAAACGCATTGCATGCAGTTTACACACTGCAAAATGTTTCACTGTTTTACTCGTGTTCATTGTGCATCCCATCAAACTCTTCTTTCATTTTTCGCTGCACTTAAACTTCTCATCTCTAAAAGGGCGTTTTAAGCAAATCCTGCGAATGTTTTAATTTAGGACACATTTATATTTAAAGTCTGCTTTAAATTTGGCTTTTAACCAAAACAGTGAAAGAGAGCACAAAGTTTACGAGTGTTCTGCTTATCGTCATCATCATTTTGCGATAACAGTGACGCTTGGTCACTGATTGCTCACAATACAATGTTCACCAGTTATTCTGTAATCAGAATCGGTTGAACGCAAAATGCAGTCAACGTTTTTCTCGTTCATTAATCAATGGAAACATTTGTCGTGGATATCAACGCACAACTTTTTCAGGTATGTTTTCAACATTAACTTTACAGCGAATCGTGCATTTGCGTGTCGGTGTATTCAAAGCGACAAAAAAGTCGTAAACGAAGACAATAAACAAAATGTAAGAAACGCGTAAAGTCGGAAGTTTGAACTGTAAAAACATCAATATTCATTAAGAGTACAAATAAAAGCAGAAAAAGTGAAAACAATTGATGCGGTTCACTTCTCATCGTTGCTGTGTTTATTTTTTCATCGATTTCACTGTTCACAAACATTGCTTTTTTCGTCTTCTTCGCCATTCCCTGTTCACTGAAGCTTTAATCGAATTGAAAATTGCACATTTACGATTCCGTGTACACAGTGTATGTATACAGTATGTACAGTGATCATCGATTACCATTCTGCATTCTCCTCTTCACTCTATTCTCAATCATTTTTACGTAACGTTTTTGTTTTCGTACAAAAAACGAAAGCTTTTGCGTTCGAGTGAGAAAAGGTGAATAAATTATGTGTGCGAAACAAGTGTAATGTTTAATGATTCGAATTGTGCAGTGCGAATAAAAAATAAATCAAACAATGCTTTTTTCGTGTACTCATCCACTTTTTGTCTCACGAAACACACAGCTTCAATTACATTAATGTTACACAATTATCGGACTTATTTTACAACAAACAAACATTACAATATTATTTTGATAACGATTGTGTCGTTAATTGAAGTGTGCTTTATTGTTCGCTGAATGCACTGCATTCCGACAAACAAACAAGACATTGCAATAAAGAACAGTACGACAGTAACGACTAACATTGATTAAAAGAAAAGTATAAATTATTGCCTGCTTTCGCAGAGTAATTGAAGTGAGCAACGTTTGCAGCTTTCTTTTTTGCGAGTGGCTTGAAAATTGTCAGGAGAATCCAGGAGAACCGTTTCCTCGACTCCCAAACGATACTTGCCATCAGGATTACTGTTTCCACTCCTAGCAACTTGCAAACATTCGGTTCCGTAACAGCTCTTCAACTTTTCATTGCTTTTCTTTTCACTTGAAATGAAGTGAACAGAAACGAAATGAACGTTTATTTCGCTTTCTCTTTATTTTATTGCAAAACCTTAAAATCGAAGCGAAAACATAGTCGAGAACGCGTGAAGAATGTCGAAATCATTACTTCCTTTTATTTTTCTTCGAAAATGTTTTTTGACAAAAATCTTCTTCATCGCAGTAACTCGCATGCATTTCCAGGAAAAAGTTTCTCTTCTTTTTCGCAACAAAAAACAACGTGCAAGATGTTATTTCTTCGCTTTTTGTGATGTTTTGATTAAAAAAGTCTTTAAAAAGTTGTTGAAGCCGAGAGGAGAGGAGACATGAAAATGCCATGTTTTCGATTAAAACACAAATTTACGTAATGTAATCAATGTCAAAGAATAGTGGAATACTCGAATACCTGTTTCTTGTGTACTGTGACAGCTTCTGAATAGAATGCAACAAAAAACAGTCCATTTTTTACGCATTTAATTTTGACATCTTGCGTTTGAACAGCGAATTATTTTTTCATTGCCTGCGCAAACAAAAAAAAATGCAATTGTTTCTGTTTCTTCAAAAAATTTGCTTTTTTGCATTCATTTTTATGAGAGAAAACGAAAAGTGAGCAAACATTGACCATGAATCGAATGAAATAATAACAGTGACTGCAAATAATTCATAAAAATGAATGAATGCACAAGAAGAAGAAGAAGACATCGAAAGTGAATTGTGGATTGCAATTTTGCGCGCAGCTTTAATGGTATTGTCTGTGATTGAAGCACAATTTCATTTCTTTTCATTTCGATTACCATTAATCATACATTAATCATTGTCCGCGAAAACAGTGTCTAAAAAATGAACGAACGAAGCGAACATCATTCGCTGAGCAAAGTAAGCACAAAATGCATTGCAGACGTTTACATTTTTAGCTAACGAACGTCCAGTCGAGAGATGAGCACACGATACGTGAGAGAGATGTATACACGTACATGTACATGTATACACTGCACTTGTGTACGTGTTTAGTTTCGTTTTCTTGACTCATTTCTTAATTTTTTACTGTGCCCAAGAAAACGAAATTTTAATGGATGTTCTGTCATTTTTTGAAATACTTTTTTTTAAAACTCACTTCATTTACAAATTTTAAAAGAAGTGATAAATTGATTGCACAGAATTCTTTGTTGATTTGCAGTTTTAGTCGAAAAGTCATTAATTTTAATTTCCTCGCAAAAAACGTATATTTTGTCGTTTCTTAAGTGTCGTTTTTAGTTTTCGAAATAGATTACATTTACTCTGTAAATTGCATGAATTCAAATCGAATGTCATTGCCTCTTGTTGAATGGATGCGAAGACGTGCGATGCACTCAGAGACGGATCGAGACGAGATGTTGCGATCGTTGCGAGTGCAGTGTGCGCTTTCAATTGTTTCGATCGATTGTGCAGCGAGTGCAACGCAAGCCATGCTTTGTGGCAGTGGAGTGTTCGCGTCGCACCAGAAGATCAATAAAATCGTCTTGGAGATGCTTCTCGCCTTGTGAACGCTGTGCAGCGCTCAGATGCTTTTCTCTATTAAAATGAACGAAAAGATGGATTCGAAGCCGTTTACCGTACTTTCGAGTGTTATTCGTTAAACCGATTGTTCTCGTGTTTCTCGCGGACATTTAATCGTTCACAAAAGTGGGACCATTTTTGGCAGATCACAGCGGGTATTGTAACATTGTCGAACAGCATTCAGTGCGACGTTCACTTCATTTCGGCGCAATGATTGTTTGCATCTCATCTCACTGTTTGTGAACATGTTTCTCGGTGCTCAGATGATGTCGCACAGCTTCTCTCTTCTCTCGCAATCTTTCTCACCGATTATTCTGTTTCGCTTCTCTTTTCATTGAACTGAAAGTGAGTTTCATTTAACTTTTCATAACTCGCAGCCATTCAATTGAATCGTTCGTTGTTTGCGTTTTACAAACGAAATCAGATCTGAAAAGAAAATTGTGTTCGGCTTTGTTTGCCGAACGTTCGCAATCTTCACTCGTTTTTCGCAACCATTTCGAATTCACGACTTTTTTGTGGCGAAAATTGCACTCGAAAATATATTACGTTCTGTTAAATGGCTTTGCACTAATATTCATTTGCGATAACCTTTTTCATGTGTTTTCTTTATTTCCAATGATTACACAACAAATTTAATATAATATTGATCTTTATCTTTTCGCAAAGAAAATATATATTCATTGTTTATTCATGTATTCATCGCATAATGTGCAATAAAGTGACGATTGCTGCGAATATATCTCTACGAACAATCAATGATAAAAAGAAAACTGTTTCATTCGTTGCAAGTGCTCGCAGTTCAAATGCATTGCAATTGTGTGTAAATTCAGTGAGAAACAGTCCACATCGACTGCGAACAGTATGAAGACATTTTATTTTCATTGTACATTCACCTGTCACTGTCCGTTTAAAACATTCTGTAATAATCGTTAAGAGTAACACTTTTCTCGCAAATCTTCAAGTTCGAAGACTTACATTCAGCATTCATTGCATTTGTCTCACACTGCGAGAACACCAGATTTAAATGCGGATAAAGTATTTAGTGTGTTGCAAGGCATTCGATGCTCGCTTCTTGGTTGCACTAAAAAAGCCAAGTGTTTGTAAGAAGGGAGATAAATGTGAACGAAAAGGAGTAAGTTTAAAGGCGAGTAAATCGCGTTTGACACCGAAAACAAAAGCAAAACATTTCATGGCAAAAGCAGCTGAAGAACATAATTTACAATTGTTAGTATTTTTGGATGAATCGCTTTTTTTTGCTTCGATTGCTAACTTGAAAGAGCACAAAATGAGCAACGAATGGAATGAATGACTGGTTGTCTGTTTCATGTGTCCGTGTTTTTAAGAAAAACAGAAACTGTGAATCTGACGACCCTTTTTTCACATAAAGAAACAAACAGTTCTTATTTGAACACTTTTCCGCAAACTAAATATCGAGCAGTTTCAGTACTTTTTAAAACTTTAAACACGGAAGCAAAAATAGTGTTGTTTCATGACTAATTTCGAATATTTCGTTTCGCTACTGAATGCATGTTGGGTAATAGAATTTAGGAGAAAAATTCTGTTCTGCACACACACATACAACTTGCGAACACACATTAATTTATTTTTCTAATTGCTTTTCTTCTTACTACTTTTTGCATTACAATTTCTTTTTCTCGCGTTTTTCGGACACAAAGAACAAGAAGCACACACATTGAATTACAGACTCCACTTTGTCTTCTTTTGTGTCTTTAAAGCGCTTTTTTACCAGAAAAAGTGCACACATTAGAATTATTTCGAGTAAAAAAGTTTATTTAATAGTTTCCTGAACAGAGTGTTAAATAATCGGCAAAATGTTCATTCTTGCAAACCGCACTCACTTGAATGCAATGCAATGCATTGAATTTTATTGAAATCATCAATTCAATGCATTTTATTTATTTCACTTTTGTAACAAATGTGTTTCGCAGTCGTTTCAATTAAGAAATATTGAAATATTACATTTTCGAAAACATTTTCGAGAGAATGAAAAAACATTTGATCTGAAAATGAAAACAGAAGCTCGCAGGACGCAATAAGAATTGAATTGATCGACTTTTAATGCATACCTGCGAAGAATTGTATTAAAAAGTGTTCGCCAAAAGTTGCGCGAACAGCGCAAATGAGTCTACTTTTGAAATTGAAAAAAGTGTTGCCTCGCGGCCGGTAATTAATATTCAAAACTGTGCAACTTTTTGTTCGCCATGCAAAGTGAACCAACTGGCTGAGGACAATCACTTTTTTATTGCAGCATAAGAGGCAAACACACTCACACACACAACGCACACGTTTCACTGACTTATTGAGTCAAACATTCGAATTGAATGCATTTGTTTCATTCACTCATACCATTCACCATTCATTCGCTTTTTTATGATCAACAATATTTTTAATGTTTGCCGATTGAAAAGTATACTTTCGCACAGTCGTTCGAAAGTAAAAAGAAGTCATTCAATGATTTGTTGCGAAATAAAATTCACTTTTTATTGCTTCGCAAGGAATCATTAAGCATATGTATATGTGTGTGCAATGATTTGAATGTGTGTGATTCGGTGATTTGCTGTTTGTTGCGTTCGCTTTCGATAATTACAATCAAAAATGCATAAAGAGTCAATTGAAATGAAACGTTTGAAAAGAAACAGAAGAAAAAAGACAGCGAATACGGACATTATGTTAACGTTACATTCGTTGCATTACTGTGTGCTTTATTGTCACATTGGAAACAATTTTTTCCGTTACCTCTGCAAACCTGTTCTATTATGTTCCTCTAAATTTACTTCTTTCGCAACGCTTTTGCTTTTCTAATTTTTAATGGGGAAAATTATTATTTATATTCGAAAGAAGAAAAGTGTTGTGTTGTGCACAATGAAATATGGTCGCCCGTCTACTGTTTTGCTTTCCTAATTAGCACTCATAAAATTTAATTAACGCGTTTCTGACCCAATTTCATCGCAATTAAAATATAAATAAAAACGCAGAGAATAACACGAATACAAACAAATGTGAGTGAAGCACACATTTCTCTCATTTCTCGTGAACAGATTCACATTTGTGGTTTCCATTTATGCGCATTTGTTTCTCAAATGAAACTGAATGCAAAAAATCGAGTAATTGTTGTGCACAGTACAACAAACACTTGCAGCACGGGTAATCGACAGATTTTAATGGGTTTGGGTCAAGGTTAGCACACATCGGTACCTTCGATGAGCACGTTCATCAGTTTACCTGCAATTTTGCAAATGTATTCAACGAATTGATGAGATTATTCTATTTTTGCACGTTTACTTTGCATTCGCGCAAATAAAGCGCAGAAAGTAAGACAACCCGTAATTTCGGCCGCGATTCTCTTCGCACGTATTTCTGTTGCGAGAGAAACGTAAACAACGCTTTTAAAATCACATCAAAATTTTAGAACTGTGCACGCAGTCGGCGTGTATTCTTTGACCGCTTTTTGCACTCGCAGTAAAAGTGATAAAAAGTAAGAGTTGAGCAATGATCGAAGAATTGCTTGAATTGAGTTGTCGAAGTGTTCATTTGAGTTCGTGATTTATTGTGTGCTTTCAAACGTTGCCATTCAGATCAAATCTGCTTTTCAAAATAGACCGCATTTTCGCGTAAAACAATAAAGCACTGAAAAACGTTTTTTGGTTTTCTCGGTACTTGTTCAGCAAAGACGAGTGAATTGAAAAGAAGTCGTTTGCGAACAGATAGCAAATATGCGTGAAAACGCGAGTAAAAAAGCAATTAAAAATGATCACTCATCGAAAAGCAGTGCTAATTGCAAAACTGAGAGTGAATAATTTTCAGATAGAATTAAGCAACGAACGTTAAAATTAATGAGAGTCGAGATTCTCGGCGCTTCGCTTTTCATATGTTGCATTCGCAACGGGTAACACGACCAATACGGCGGCCATCGGTGCGGCTTTTGACCCTATAACTACCACTGATTACCATTATACGTGTACAAACAACATGTGTACAATTTATGTTCTGAATATTCTGGATCCGAAGTAGTGTTCAGTCTGCAAAGAATCGCCTTTAAGCACTGCGAAACGATTGTCACGAAAAGCATTTTACATTGTTGCGCATTCTATTGTATTTACTCGCCGAACGTACAAAAACTGTTTAAAATTGTTTAATGCAGTTAATAACCAAAAAATAAGTACACAAATTGCTCGGCTGTTTGCAGTTCTATTCACATTTTGAAAGTGAAATTTCAATTTTCAACTCTTTTCACCGTTTTCGCTGATAAAGAGAAAATAAATGAAAATTGTGCAAAGAGTGGAAACAATGTTCGACATCAGTGCGACAATTGCGTGTCTATCCTGCTGTTAATCTGAACATTGCACACAACTGAAATCAGCAATCGCTGCTGATTTCGGTGAACAAATCTATTTTGACGTCTCTTCTTTGGCAGTAATTACCAGCGGTGAGCGGTGAGTGATTAGCAGTGATCGGTGGCCGTTCAGTAGGCAAGTGTATCGATCGGAACGCCGGCAATGAGGCATTCACATTTGAAGTGAATGGTTTTGCAAGTGTGTGCGATCGCAACACACGTCTGACATCTGCGGTGTGCAACACTGGCAGTGCACTGCCGATGCACAACCGGAGCGAAAATAGCCTTTTAGGGTCTGTGCGGAACAGTGAACAGTTCCCCCGTTTTGAACACAAGCCGACGACCAATGAGATACCAGTGTTCGAGTCTCTGCGAGAAGATATGCAGTCTCGCAACAACTGAACTCACAGATTCGCGAACAACTCACAACTCGAGGGCAAACAGATACTTCTGTAAAGCCATTGATTCGCTTGTGTAATCGTCGAGCAGAGAACAGAAGAGAAGCTGCTGTCGCTGTGCTCTTCGCTGTTTTCGTGAGCAGAGGTTTCACTTTCGACACGAAGGTTGTTGTCTTCAAGCGCAACTGTCAGCGAACACTGACTCAGCTGCAATATTCCGCAGATACCCTCTGCCCTTCGCTCAAAAGGAATCTGTGTGCTCGTGATCCGTGAATATTCGTGACCAGTGCTGAAGAGTGTTTCGATTCGAAGAACGCAGCCCTGAATTGAATCGCTGCTGTTGTCGCTGCAGCAGTCAGTGCAGCGAGATGTGTACTCTGCACCGGTCCTCATTCGCTGCAAGCTTTCGCTGCGATGCGAGCCTTGCATTCGATCAAACGCAACGTTTTGTTTACTGCCTTCAAATTCAAAATTGAGGTTTGTTCGCAGTTCACGTTCAGCATAACTCAACGTTTATGTGAAATCGCGTGTCTTGTAATTAAATAACTTTCGCTGACTTCTAACGCGAAATTCGATTCTCTTTGTTTTCGAGAAGAACTGTGAAAAAACTTATTATTTACTATTGACTTATTTATATTTTATGGATTCGTGTTCTCACTGCTCATACAATGGCTACGCTCATGGATTTGAGAAGGTTTGTGTACAGCTTACTTGTGCCCACTTTTCTTCTTCTGTTTCCAAAACATTTTTATGGTTATTACTGCTTTTCCGATGCATTCCGAGAAGCATTTTGCTCTTCATTCTTGTTTTTCACTCGAAACGTACGCAAAAAGAATTGATGAGCGTTACTCGCTGTTCATCTGTCCGAAAAAACGATGTTTCGCATATTTTTTGCGTATTTCTTGTGAACAACAAATTTATTGCCTCTACTTTTCTCTGGAAAAGTATGCGAGCGAACAGTGCACACGTTACATTACTTAACACGTATTTCACAGCTTTTGTGTTTCTCGCTGCGAATGAACAAGAAAAACATCGAAAAGATGCTTTTTTATTGCTCGCAGTGCTCGTAAATTTTTGTTCATTTCCAACGAAAACAGTTTGCCTTCAAAAGTTTTGTTTACGAAATGAGAATTCATCAAAAATTCAAATTTTAGCTCAGAAAAAAGTTTTCGCTTTCAAAGTGTGACTTAAAGTAAGAATGATTACGCGTTAATATTTTTTCAATCCGCAATTCATCGTTGCATTCAATGTATTTAATATTAAATAACAAATTTCAGTTCATTAAATATTTACATTCTTTTTTCGAAAGAAAACATTCTTTGAGAGCTGGCAATTAAGTTGCCCTTAAAAATTGTTTGCTTTTCAATATTATTTTTAATTGTCTTCATAAAAAAGCAAAATCTTTTCATTCGATTACTCATAAATTATAATATTCAATAAAAAGTGGTGAAAAAGAAGTTTTTTGCGCGAAAAATAATGAACTCAAAGAATTGACCAGAATTCAGGCATTTCAGAAGCATTAACACTAATCGACTGCGAATTACATTTTCCGTAATGAATAATTACGAGAAATTTCTAAATTTCTTTCTCGTTTCAATGTACGAAATAAACATACATTTATATGTCACATAAAAAAGAGTATCGCAAACTCATTAATTATACATCATTTCGAATGAAATGAAATGAATGAATGACTTTTTTCATATCATTTTTGGTGAAAAGAGAAACAATAATTAAAAGACGAAAAAAAGCATATTAATACATTCATAAAAGCGGAGAACAAATGATGTAAAAAATTTCGCTTCAAATGAAGAATTCATTCACAGTTTTAGGTGAGAATATAATATTAAGGGTGGATTTAAATTTTCGCATTTATTTCTCGTTACGAAAGAAAAGAATGGATAACATTTTTTTGCAAAAAGCGAATTTACAAACAAACGTTTGGCAACGAAATGTTGTTTACGTCAGAAAGTGAGAGAATTATTAAAACAGAGTAAAAGCTATCAATTTCGATATGCTCGAAATCAAGAACACATTTGCGAATATATAAAATAGTAAATTGCTTTCTTAATATTACTTCGCATTGCCATTGAAATTATTAAAAAATTTTGCTCGATTGTTGTTTCGCGTAGCAAGTTACAAGTAAGGTAGAATAATAAGAAAAACAATAAGTAACAATTGCAATTGCATTCCATTATGCCATTATTGTTGTCTCGATTTGTTTTTCAAAACAATAAAAAGTATCGACAAATGAAGCAAAACAAAACAGCTTTTCTCTGCGTTTTCTTTATAATGCTGATAGCGGACATAAAAAAGCAATAATTTTGCGTTCGAAGAGTAATATCTTTTAGAATATGCACTATGAGCTCTTTTGAAAACGGAAAAAATATGTTAAATAATTTTATGCAAATGAAACCGTTTGGCAGAACTGTTTTGCATGTGAAGCACAACAGAACACAAATTTCTAATTTATGAGCCAACTGCATGAATTTGAAAATTTCGCTGCAAAGCTAACGTGTTCACCTGATGTAGAAGTAACGTTTCGAAATTGTTGTTGTTGATTGCATTGCGAAACGTGTACACAAATCAAGCATCGATCGATTTCAATATATAAAGTTTGATCTGTAATTTGGACACTGATATGAAATTCAAATTAACCTCATTACAATGCGTAATAATACGAGAATTGCAAAAAAGTGTCTAATTTCTTGACATTTTCGACATCAAGAATTTATTAATTACATATTTGCTGAATTATGTTCGCCGAAATTGCGTTTGTTGTGTCATTTTAACGAATTATTACATTTTTTACGTAACACATACGAGAACCCTGAAAATAATGTTATTATAAAAAAGTGTGTTTTTATTTTGAACGCAAAAAATTCACACCCAAAAAGGAAACTTTTTATTTGTTTAAGAAAAAAGTTTTTGCTTTCAGACAACTTTTATTGATGGATATAATTTAAAATTTTGCACACAGATTCTTTTGCTTCGCGTTTTCGATGCATCACTAGCGATGCAACGGCAAAATACATCCTTTATTACGTTTTCGATTGAAAAGCAATCACATTTATCGTTTACTGTGAGAACAGATACATAACTGATAGAAGAAGAAGTAAGAAATATATGATTACAAGTCACACATTGCCGTTTTTGTGTGTGTGTGTATCCAGCGACATTTGAACCTCGGAAACGGACAATAAATCGATGAAATATTGACGCTATTTAAGTACGGAAGTTTGTTGCTCTGTTTGACCGCAGAACACTGCACAACACAACTTTTTCTCACTCTTTTTACCGTATTTTTCTTTCTGTTTCACTTAGTTTCGGAAATAAAAGTTTTGTGTCCTTTAAAAGCATCGACAAACTTAACTCTTTACAAAAAAGAACGACAATGAATTACGAAACTGTTTTTAGGGTACTTTGCTCGTTATGAAATGTGCTTCTTTTGCCTTTACTTTCAGTTCACAAACACTATAATTTACGAGCAATTCAAGCATAAAAAATACATCGTAATTTAAGTTCTGCTGCGATATATTTTCTTTGCTCACTTTTAATAAAGCATATCTTCTGCTGTGCACTCGTCTACTCTTCACTTTTGTGTCTTTTTGTGACTGCAATTCTTGCGAAAGCAATGAATGTCTTTTAAACGTAGCAACAAATTGCAAATATTCAAATATTTTTTATGTGACTTTTTTGAATGAAATTCGAGTGAATAGAAAAATGAAATGACTTCTCAATAATTCATATATTCAAAATATACGAAATATGAACGTTGTGTACAAGCGAAGAGAAAGGTAAGCTTTACTTTTTTAGAAATATTCAATACACTTTTGAAGAGCTGTTTAATTTTCGAATTCGAAACGTAAAAAGTGCTGTGCACGTGAATACAGTTCAAGTTGATTTCTCTCCTTTTTCGGTCCACTTTCGAGTTGCACTCGAATTTCTTTTTCACTTGAATTGAATGCGTTTGCTGTTTTGAAAGAGTATTGCAATCATTTCTTGTTCACTTTTAAAATCTAAACGAATTCGCAGTACTTCACTCCTGTTGCTAAATTGTTTCTCAAGCATTTAATTTCCTAATTTTAGTGACTTTTATCAAATGCAACGAAACGCATTTAAAAGTGTACTTTAGAATCTTTCAGATTAACAAGTTTACAGTTCACAGTTTATTAATTTCTGGGAACTTTCATTCAACAAAATGATGTACGATCATTTCATAAATGAATGTTTTGAAAATATGTTGCGATTAATGTGTTTCAATGGGTGCACGGCTTGCAAATTTGTGTGCACATCGCAAACATTGTGCAACACAACACAAGTGGGAATTAATATCAAAATTGAATGTTTTTATCGTAATACATATGCAAGTCATGTCTTGCGCTGTTCTGCAGTGAAACTCATGTTTGAAGAACGACTAAAATAAATTAATGTGCGCTCGTAAAATTCCCACAACACCGGTGCACTGCATATCAGAAAACTTTTTCTCCACTGTCCGGACTCGATGGGAATCGAGTTCATTTATAATTTGCGAGCTCAACTTTCGTTTCGAGATACAAACAAACAGTCAGTGAAAGGGATTGTTGTTTGTATGCGCAATAAAAACGCATCGCATTCGCAATTGCAGGCAGACGAGTTAATGTGCGCCAATTAATGCACTAAATTCTAAATCGCTCTCATTTATTTGCAACGAGTGTCTGTTTTACTTTTGTTGTTGTTATTCGAATGAAACAGTTTCCATCGAAAAGTGTTTTAAATGGCGCTCATTAGAGTGTCGAATAAAGAAGAGACGGAAGTATTGTTTTGATTGAGACGAGCCTCTTTGGACCACACCAAAAAGATTAAATTTGCTTTCGTTGCTCGAGCATCACTTTTGCTGAACTCGGCGAATCTGATTTCAATTTGAATGTACATTTTCAAGTAACTCGTAACGAACATACAACCAATGGAACGGTATTTAAAATATGTTTATAAATTACTAAATATAGCAGTTAATTTGAACCTCGCCTAAAAGCGAAGCTTATTGTAATGAATGGTAATATTTGTAACTTGTATACAATCGTTGGGAGCGGTCGTTTCTGAGTGACCCATCCTTGCCATCGTTTGCGGGGAAACGAATGAAATGTGTTCGCTAAGGTCAGATCGCCGGCGAACAGTGCGGCTTCAATTTTCCGGCTTCTTTATATCGAAGCATCACTGATTCTCACTCGAAATGTGAACACCGATTGCGCCTTTGTTAACATGCATGTAAGAAGTAGACATTTTTGCGGAAACTTTTTGTTTGATGGAAATTTGATCGCTTTTTAATTCATATTTTAGCTTCAATTTCATAATTTTAGCAGAAAAAAGAGATTTCACTCACAAGTGATGCCTTTCTTGTTTGATATCTATTTTTTCATGCAAAAAATCCGTTAGAAACTGTTGCTTTCTGGATGCACATGAGGAACACGTATTTCGCGTGTTTTTTCTGGCATCTCTTTTAATAGACTCAAAAAGTAATTTAACTTTCATGCAAAGTTCGTGATTTTTGTAAGAGGCAAAAGTGTTGCAAGCATTTAATAGAAAATCACTTTTCACGCGAAACTCTTGAAAGCAAATTAAATGAAATCACAATTTGCAGAGTGAATTTGTTATGCATGTTACAAGCAATTTGATTACAATTGACTCTAGTTTCCTTCGAAGCAAGTTGAATAACCTTTTCTCCGTTTTCGCGGCAAATTAATATCATTTGTGTCGTTTTTATGTACACTTCTTGTTTTCGCAATTATTATTATTTATTACTTGTAATGACCAAGTGATCAATGAATGCAATGGTCATTTCTTTATTTGTCGCTCACAGCGAATTACAGACGTGTTGTTTATCGCTGCTCATTGCGTGAAACTGCGTAAACAAGAATAATATTCGTGTCCAGTAGCAATGATTACAGAAATTAATGGCAGAAACACTTTTCACGACGAATGCAGCGAAAGATCGCAGTCGAGGATTACAATTACGGTTACACGAAAATTATCATCTCCGCACAACATCGCAATATTAGTTGCATGCCTGCCGTTCGTCGTTGCTTCGCGTTGCGTTTAGCACTCGAATTGCGAAACCCTTTTCGGCATCGAATGTGAACAGAACAACAATTACTGTTTCTCTTCATTCGTTGTTTGTGAACAGTGAAACTTAATTTAAAGAACACTTCATTTGTTAGCCTGGAGGCCAAATCGCGCCATCACATTTTCAAAATACGGAGTCTCTTAAACAACGATATACTGACTAAACTTTAATTGCAGTAAGATAA
The DNA here is from genome assembly GCA_003675905.2 of Leptotrombidium deliense. Lineage (NCBI taxonomy): Eukaryota > Metazoa > Arthropoda > Arachnida > Trombidiformes > Trombiculidae > Leptotrombidium > Leptotrombidium deliense. The sequence goes on from NCKV01000074.1 coordinate 21,121, forward strand.
ATGCTTCGATGTAAGAGAAGTTAAAAGTTAATTTCTGCCAAAATCAGAAGCCGCGTTCGCAAACAACCGAAAGTTATTCAATCCGACAATTAGGCAAGAAAAAAATGTTACTGTCACGATTTAGGAGTACATTTTGTTGCTCACTTTTTTGCCGGACATTCAAATTGCATTCACGGCGTACGTACGCTGCGATTTGTGTTTCTGTGCTCACAATTGTATGCAATCACTAGAATCACTGCAATCGCTGCTGCAATCAGTGCATCACTGCAATCACTCAGAACAGTGCAACGCTAATAGCGCCGTAATCGTGACTTAATAATGAGAGACACTTTCAAAATTTCGCTAACAAAAAATGGTTTCAGATATTTTTTATTTTATAAAAACGTTGGCTTTCGGTGCGAACCATTCATGGAAATTGACAGCTGAAACTCTTTTATTGTTGTAACCTATTTTATGCTTTCACTTTTCCTTTTTTGACACTGAAACAAAATGTAAGCTCAAAAAAGTAATAAGACAGCTACAAAAAGCGCCGAAGAAAGTGAAATGTATTTGGCAATTAAACGATAATATAACCAAATTCACTGTGAAATGAGTCGTCGAAAGAACTCAGATTACGGCTCCGATTCTACCCACGACACTCAATGCGTACACTTTTTTATTAGTTTCGTTTAAAATTCAGATGTAGTGATTTCGTTTGACAAAAATCGATGAGTGGTTACATTCATCGCAAATTGATTGAATAACTGAACACGTTTACCGGCGATACGCGAACAGTTGCAAAATATTTCAGCTCATTTAATATCCTGAAGCAGTCGGAGGTGAAGCCAGCATGTTTTGGTGTTTTGCTTGAATCGCCCACCTGCAAACCAGTCGCTATTCGCCAGTCCGTAATTTTGATCGAAGAAATTGGGTATTAACAGCAATCGTTAGCCTTGTAATTGCGAATACTGTGCAAATGTTGCGACTTGCAGCATTGCTTGAGATTGCCGCAAATTGAGTGACTGATTTCGTTTCTCTTTTTGCGAAACTTTAATTCTCAATGCAATCACTGCAAACGAACATTGATTTGGAAGCACAAGTGTCGCAGTGCACCAGTGTGCAGCTGACGTTGCAATTGAATTGATGAGAAAAGTTTACTCCAATTGTGAGTTTCAGCCCCGTTTGTTTTCCGCAAGGAAACGACGCTTGTTTCGCAATTGATTCGAATTCACGCTTAATTATCTTCTTCTTTGGCGGCACATGAATTCCGAATTCCATGTGAAATTCTGAATGTGTGCTCAGCTTTGTGTCATTGCAATAAAGACAAAAGAGAGACCAAAAACGCAAACACACACTCATAAAAATTTATGTTTGAGGTGATATTGTATTGGATCCGTAACTTTAATTGTGCAATAAAAAGCGAATGCGGAGGAATGTACAAATTGCGAATTCCGAGCAAATTGAATAGAAGATAAAAGTAGCATCTGAACATCAGATGCTTTATTGAAACCTCTCGTTAACGACGATTCTCCGATACAAAGTGATGCTTGTATTAAAATTATGTTTTTAAAGTGGTCATTAACAGCGATGCCATGTTTATAAACTATAATTATTTTATATTTAAAAGAGGATGCATAAAAAATTTGATGCATTCGCCCACAAACACTGTCACGCCTTGCATTCGAAATTTAAATTCTGAGAGTGCAATTGTAATCACGCGAAGTTAATTGGCGAAATCGATCTTCTTTTGAAAGAGGATTTTGTCTCATTCAATGAGCATCAATTAAAATTTGAGCATTCGGGTGAAAGGTTGATTCTTGTTTCTTTACCATTGTTCATTCTAGTCCTTTTAACAATCATCGCTCACTGCTCAAATTGTGACCTCAGTTCATCTCTGAAAAAATAGAGTTGTCAAAAGTGCTCATTTTGTGTGTGCGAATAAACATGGTTAAGTGCTTTTAATTACAATCTGTTGAAGTAAACAGCGTGTAATGCTTGTAAATGCGATAATTGTTTAACGGCAGTTTTCATTTCGGAAATTTTTGTTTTCGGACCGAATTGCATAACATCACACGGGTCACATCACGTTCTCAACCATTTTTTTTCGCTTCTTTTGTGAATCCACCGTACACAGTGTCGACCATTAACCTTAAGTGACACTCGCATCACTAAAAGAGATCGGAGGTTTCGATGTCTTCGAGGCACGAGAAATGAGCTAATCGAACATTTTTTCTGTGAATACATCGCTAGAACGCATCATTAAGCATCACATTTCTAAAGAACATCTTGTAATGAATGTTATAAATACAGCAAAATTTCGTTTTCATTCAATAATACATTTAGAAAATAAAACTTTTATTTTCTTCGAGAATCGAAGACAAAAGTAGAAAGTTTCATGCTGAATTTGAGAATCAACATTCAGTTGCGTTCACTTTTGCAACGATTGTGCAACGTAACCGCAGGCAAACATTTTCGACGAACTTTTGTGCTTGTTTTCCATTAAAATACACTTGTGTACAGCTCATCATGTTTAGTTGTCTCGTTGTTTGCGGCTACCTGTCACTTTGTTTCAAAAATTTGCGATCGTTTGTGTGTTCTCAGAGTAAACTCACTGTTCATTGCGTTTCTCTGCATTCACGTTTGACAGTTGAGCAGCATGAGCGTACATCTTCTTACGTGTATATGTATACCTTGGCGTTGTTGTCAATAAAAAAAGGACAAAACAAGCAATTTTTACCTCGCAAATGTGTTCGGTGTTTAGCATTGCTCTTAAATCATTCAGTCTCCACTAAAAGTCATGTTTTTTTGCTTTCAGAAAAAAATATGTTTACTGTCAATAAAATAATGAAGTACGTTTAGAAGAGAAAATTCTGACATTGTTCTGCGTATTCACGCAACAAACATTATACGAAGTTTGTTACGGCTGCGAGTCAATACATTTAATTTAATGAACTATTTGCTAATTAAAAAAGTTGATTTGCATCGCAAAGCAAGCAAAAGAAAGAAAAAGAACAGCAAAGCACATTGTTCATGTCAGTGAATCCGTGAGCAGTATTTTGTAACTGAATAACTGCGAGAATCGTTACGAGAACTCGACTCGTATTAGCAATGAAGGCTCGCATATTTTCATCGATAATTATGCGTACAATTAATTAAGAGCTGAGAATGAATGCAATCGCCTAAATAAGGAAGAGAAAATAATTTAGGCGATGAGACGTTTCAAATGCTTTCTTTTCCGCACAAATATGAACGCATAAATTTAAATTTAATAATCTACTCGTTGGAGCACACACACACACCAATTCAAATATAATAATTTACCTTGTACGCTCTTTTTCTTTGTTGTTTTTCGCAATTAAAACTGTAGTTTAGAAAAGAGGTGAAACAAGCATAGCGAGCGAAGCTAAATTGAAATGATCTCGCAAGTCACAACACACTGTGAACGTTGCCTGAGAATTTATTTGAACTGTAATTGAAACGTAATTTATAACTAATAATTGAGAACATAATTCGAGAGGCGACCTTTTTCGATGCACCATCACCAACAACAACCATTTAAAGTGTGTTTCCTTTTCGCAATTTCATTTTTTTGAGCACACAAATAATAATTGGCAAAAAAACTGTGAAAATTGTTCCTTTAAATCGCATTGCGTGTGCATTGCGAGCTTTTATTTTATTTACCAAATTGAATGCAGAAAAATAAAAATTGAATATCGTAATCCAAATTCGCATTTATTATCGAGATCACTTTCGCAACATTTTGATTCGATATCAGAATTGAAATCGCTAAAAGCTCATTTATCAAAAGTGTGTTTATCATTTATTCGCAAATGTAATGTTGCGTTCATTAATTCATTGCCGATTGTTTTCATAATTGCTGATTTGAAATGCAAAATGGATGCATATTTTGATGAACGTTTAATATTGAAATATTCGAATGCAAACAACAGCCTCTTTAGTTATTTTTATTTTTTACTCTTTCTCATTTTTCTTCGCTAAAATACGACAAACAAACACTCAAAAATGAGTTCATTTTATTCATAACAATAATACAATAATTGTAATATTACGGTTTTCTTATTTTAGAAATTAGAGGAAGTAAAAACGTTCTCCGCATTTATTATTATAATACTTAAATTAATAAGATGCATATAATATAATGAAACGTCTTGGGTAAATAATATTAATCACTTTTTTACGAGTACTGCTTTTCGAACCCAATTGTTTGCTAATTTCGAGAAAAATGACAATTGAAACGATTGTTGCTGAAAACAAACATATGCAGGTCAAAACAATGCATCCTTTTTAAGTTATATAAGGTGATAAAAATCTTTCGAAGAATTTTCATTGTTTGCTTCGAAATGTATTGACTTTCGAAGAATGAAAACGAAAGAAGAGCGAAAAGTGGAGAACACAGTAAACGAACAGCGAGAGACAATAATTTGCTGGTGTTCAATGTTCGTAGACACAAACGATTATTATTATTTTCTGTAAAAGCTAATTTATGCCTGCAATCATGTTTGAAATAATTATCTCGCAGCTAAAGCGAGATCTCATCAATTCTACAGACGTTCTGTTCTTCTTCTTCTTTTTTCTTGTTTGTTGCATTGTTGTTGTCATTTAGAGTCTTGTGAACTGCGAACTCAGTGCCTTCGCTACAAATGATTACTTAAATACAAATGAAATTACGAACGAGAAATGAATTGAAGAGTAAATGGCGACTGTGTTTAAAGTTTATGTGCTCGAGAAAACTTTTTACTTTTGTTTTCTTTTCTGTGAGTCTGCAAGCAAAGAATTGAAGAACGAAATGAAAGACTTGCTCGCATTTAGTAATGTATGTATTTAAGTGTGCGTATAACGAAAAGTGTTGTTCGTAAAAAGTGATGCCAATTCGAAGTTGAATATGTTTCATCGAAACGATGTTTTTATTGTTTTCTTTGCATTTCATGCACAAAATAAGCGATGAAAAAGAAAGTGAAGTGTATTAAGAAATGTTGTGTAAAGCGTTTCGACTGAGAAATGCACTTTAAACGGCGAACGATGAAAGGCATTCATTTCAGCTAAATAACTGTAAAAAAGAGAAAATTGTAATGCATTTCTTATGACCGTATGATCCGTACATATTTGAAATGAAAGCGAAAAAAACTTAGCAGCAAACGATTCAATTGTTGGCAAACGTTATGCGTTCTTCACTCTCTTGAATAGAGTACAAACAGTCGAAAACAGTTACTCGCTTTACGTTTCAATGAAAACATTAAACTTTTTCAGTGACATTCAAAGAAAGTGAATCTCGTGAAAAAAGTTGATGCATTCGACGCATTTCTATTGAGAATAAGTCTCTCGGCTGCAAATGATACAATTGATTTACGAATTGTAACGCTTTTCGTGCTTCTAAATGCGATACGAAAGTTGGAGATTCACTTTTGATGGATGCCATGAAAGAAGCGCTTTGCGTACCAATCGTTTCGCACTGTTTTCATTTAAACGGGAAGCTGTTTGAAGCGAAAATTGAGTGCCGTACGATTGCCGAACAATTTTGACAACATTCTTCGAGTTCTTGAAACACGATTCGTTTGCAATTTGAGAGCGAATAATAATTAAAAGTAAACGTAATTCGAAGAGTGAGGTGCTTTTCATAACGAGTTTGCTTTCGATGCAAACGTTTTCAGCTCTTATTTCGCGAGAAAATCGCTCTCAATAATTATCAACTTATTTCGTATCGTTAAACAAATCTCCACTTTTCGTCGCTCATCTCGTTTGCAACACGAATTAAAATCAATTTTTTTGGCTGCCTGCAAATCATAAATTACCGTTAAAATTAAGTTTTTAAAAGAGAAGAATGATGAAGCGGTGAAACGACGAGTGTGTATGTTATTCATTTTAATTGCAGTGTGCAGACGAAGAAATAAGAAAATATTTTTATTCGAAAGAATTAACTCTTTAAGATTTTAAGCAAACTCGCAAAATTCGGTGAACGAACGTAGAAAAAGCAGCTTTTTTATGAATGTTCGGACAGCGAACCCGAGGCCAAAGAACCGACAACGAATGAACGAATGTGTTCTCGCAGAGGAGATGCGTTTTCAAAAAGAAGTTTTCAAATCGAATCTGTGCTGCGATTCATTGCAGAAACGTCACAACAGTGAAACAGTGAATAACACACTGCAACCAGCAACCAGCAACTGGCAACTGGCGAGTGATGCTTCGCATTGCAGCGCATCGCGAATTTAAACTGATTACACAAGTAATAAAAGTCGCTTTTATTTTACGTTCACTTTTTTGTGGCACTTTTAAGAACTTTTTAATAAGCGATTGCAAACCGAAGGCCACATTTAAGTATCGACTTTCAATTTGCAATTTGCTGCCGAATTTGTTTCGACAAACGATTACTGCACAAAAAACGAGGCAATAATTTTAGGGCAAAAAAGTCGAAACGCTGCTGTTGCGTTTTTCATTTCTGCGTTCTTAATTATTTGATGGCTTTATCTCAATTATAATAATCATTTTACGGAGAAAGAAGAGAGCTGCTTGCTGCACTCGTATTTTATTGTGAAAAATGAATTCGCCATCGAAAGCATAACTCAACGGTTCGAACGTGACTTTATTTTTCTACGCGAATTCACGTAAAATTGCGAGAACAAAAAACAGTCCTAAAAGTTGTGCACCACTCTCAACAGCTTCTCAAAGTTTAGCTTTCTGTTTGTTTGTTCGTTGTACGCTTTTATTTTAAAGCAAAATTCCGTTAAAATTTGGTTCGCATTTTGAGAGAAAAAACATTCTCTCTCGACTCGAGACTCGAGTTTTGCGAATAAAAAGAAAGCGAAGCGAAAAGCTGCACTGCAATTTCGGCTCATAAATATTGCGAAGCATGTTGCAAATTTTGACAGCACATACTTTGCTCTATGTTTCGCTGCTAAAATGCAAATTACGCGTTGCGCTCGATGCTTAATCGATCGTCCACATTCTATATAATCGCAATCAGTAACAATAAATTGCAATAATTGCAATAAATTATTCGCGAAAATTTAATCAATTTCTTGTCAAAAATAAGATAAAAAGCAGCGAAAAAGTGTGCGTGCATTTTTTTATTCACTGCAATCGGTTTCACACACATTTCGCGAACTCTTTTCTCATTTTTCACTTTCAATGAACACATTTGAAATTCACTGAAACTCGGCAAAGCAAAAACCGTGAAAATGTTAAATTTGGCCGAAGAATAATTGCTGCGAGAATAGTTCTCTCGAATCTCGACGTATCCTCGAGAATTGCAAATTCACGATTCAATTTTTATAACGAAAATAAAATCAAATGAAAATATATAAAACGTAATGAAATGAAAATTCAATTCGTTGCAAAATCGATATTTTCTTCACATTTCCTTCGACGAGAACTGAATTCAGGCGAACTTCAGCGAAATCAGTGCAACTGTAACGAAATTGAATACACGACTGAAATCACATCAAAATGCTGAGCAAATGATCATAGATCTGTGTTCCTCTCGACTGAGGCACTCGAAAACGTCGTTCTTCGCACTTTTGGTGCTGCTTCAAACAGTTGCACTTTGTTTCGCTGTGATTTCAGTCGTTATTTTCGATTTCCATGTTTCATTCAAATACGAGAAGTGTGCTTCGGATTTTTATCTCTTTTCACGATTCGTTTGAAGTTTAGACGTGGGCAGCGATCGTTGAAAGTGTTTGTTTGTGAGTGCACCAGACACGCGTTCACAGTTCTCTGTGCACTGCAAACGGTCGTCGGTTAATTAAGCGTTACGCGTGCGATCGCCGCGCGGCTTGTTGTATGGTTTCGGTGTTGTTTGAATATGCAGACTTAGATGTGAATGCATTCGAAGCAACCAAGCATCGGATAATAGAAGCAGCGGAGCGAGTGATTGCAGCGATGAGCAGTGATGAGCGACAGGTGCACATTAAATTGCAATAAACGAACAACTTTTTCGAGCAACTCTGTTGTCATTAAAATGTGGTGAAACGGTGAAACACGAGAAGCGAACACGAGATGCAAACTGCTGCAAAACACAGCAAATAGAGTACTGCTGCAATGAGTGAAGTGTCAGCGAGTAACGCTTGTCATTAATTATATTGTATCGATTCGGTGGACGGTTTGTTGTCAATTTTTGGTTACAGTTGTGTTTCAATAACGTTTACACACCTGTCTTTCGCGAGTGAACGTCGCACGCAACGACGTCGCTCTTCTCTTCGTTCGATTGAATTGCGATTCGAAAATATTGCATAATTGTTCTACATAATTTGTGAACGTGTAGCGTGGAACGTGTAAATAATGAATTTCGCTGC